>CM055876.1:20492500-20722500 GCA_029582165.1 Portulaca oleracea
GCACGGCAACACCGCGGTCATGCCGGCGAACGCGTCGGCGGTACCGCGTTCTTCACGGCTTACGCGCGTAGCCGCCGGAGCTGCCGGCCACAGCGTGCGCGGATGCAGCGATGTTGATGTTCTATGGCGGCTGACGCGATTTTCCCTTTTTTTAAAAATAATTTTTATTATTATTAATTTTTTAGTTATTATTATTAATTATTAATTATTTTTAATTGTATATGTGTTATTATTATTTTTTAATTATTGTTTTTATTTTTAATTATATATTGTGTTATTATTGTTATTATTGTTGATTATGTTATTGTTATTATTAATAATGTGTTGATTTTTAATGTTATTTTATTTCAAATTATATGTTTTAATAAATAATGTGTTGAAGTGTTAATAATTAATGTGTTTATTGAAATTGTTACTTGAATATTAATAAATAATGTGTTTATTGTAATTTCTTATTTGAAGTGTCAATTATTATGATTATTAATAAATAATTTGTATAGGAAATTGTTACTTGAAGTGGTAATTATTTTTATTATTAATAATTAATGTGTTTAGTTAAATTGTAATTGATAATTGAAGCGTTAATTATTATGATTATTAATATTATTATTAATAATGTTTAGGGTTTATTGTTTAGGTTTATGAATGTAATTAATAATGTTATTGTCATTGTTATTCTAAGTGATTAGTTTTATTGTTAATTATTTTAGTATAATTGGGTAAATATTGGGGTAATTAATGAATGTCACATTGTTCTGCAGTTTGAGCTAGAGGAGTTTGGCAGAGACGGTGTTGATTATTCCTCGTTCTTTGTGAAACAAGATGTGTTTGAAAATATAGAAGCAGTTCTTGAGTGGGCCAACGATATAGCTCGGGGCATTGGGTTTAGGTTTGTAAGGGCATCATACAAGCAAAAAGATTTAGATAGTGCGCGGAGGTGTTACTTGAAGTGTTATAGGTACGGCAAATATCGCGGGAAAATGATTGACCTTGATGCAGCAGCGAGTGGTCAGACAACGTCGACGAAGGCGTGCGGTTGTAAATTTGCCATTGTAGCGTGGACACGTAATGTAACAGAATGGCGAATTCATGCTTGTGATGGAGACAGGGGGAAGCACAATCATAGGTTCATCGTGTACGAGGAAGGACATCGTCACGGAAACCCATTGAACTCTGAGATGAAACAACATGTGCGTGAAATGACCGACACGGGGTGCACGCCGGCCACTATACAGACATCGCTGAAGATAAAGTTCCCTGGTTGTAATTCAAACGTTCGACAAGTATACAACGAGCGGGCGAAGATGCGCACCGAGGGTATGGATGGGAGGACAACTCCCCAACAATGTCTCCACTTGGCTAAGGCTGGCGGGTACATCTCCTAAACAAACTTTGATGATGATGGCAATCTTCGTCACCTCTTTTTATGTCACCCGTACGCATTGAAGTTGCTCCGTACGTACCCGAATGTAATTCTTATCTACAGTACATATAAGACAAACAAGGCGAAGTGGCCCTTATACGAGCTGGTTGGCGTGTCACCAACTAACAAAAACTTCCAGATTGCTTACTCGTTCATGCGGGACGAGAAGAAGGAATCCTATGAGTGGTTGCTTTGGAAGTTGCATGAGTTGTTGGGTCCCGATGTTACTCCGGGTGTCTTTGTGACGGGCAAGGAGTACGCGTTGAGTAGAGCTATTGTCAGAGTTTTCCCAAGTGTGCCTCACCTTTTGTGCATATGGCATATTGGGAACGATGTGGAGAATAAAGTCAACGCACTTACTGGGGGGAAGAAAAATGGTTGCGGGCTACATTTCAAACATCATTTCTGGAATCCCATTGTTTATGCAGCGACTGTTGAGATTTTCGAGATGAAGTGGATGACTCTCCAAAGCGTGTGGACTGGAAAGAACAAAGAAGTTGTGAAGTATCTTAATGATACATGGATGCCGTATAAGGAGAAATTTATTTGTGCTTTCACCGACAGGGTCCCTCACTTTGGAAACACTGCGACTTCCAGGGTGGAGAGCCAGCATTCTACTCTGAAATATTATATAGGAAGTGGGAGAGGCACATTTGATCGTGTCTTTGTGAGGATTCACCATCATTTGGAGAATCAACATACCGAGATTAAGAGGTTGCTTGAACAGTCTATGAGTGCGCATAGATATCATAGGGAATCTCGATTCTTCATGCATTTGCACGGTCATGTTTCTCACTATGCCATTGATTTATTAGCGTTGGAGTTCAGTGAAATGGTGAAGATGAGGAAAGCTACAGGCACACCCAAGTGCGATCACAAGTTGTGGTCAACCCACCACCTTCCGTGTGCGTGTTCTATGATGCACTTGTACAATAATGGAGAGCAGTTGCAGTATACAAATTTAATAATGTTCTGGAGACAACTCACGGTCATTGGAGATGGTGACACCCCGGGGTCAAATGATGATCCATCGTCCCGGGACTTGAAGCTGTTTGAGTTCCTCATGCAACAGGTTCGGGAGCAAGATCCAGCAGTGATACGCGACGTATCCCAGGTCATCCACGAGAGGTTGAATCCCGAGAGTGCCGATATTCCTGATCCAGAGATCAGCCCCGCGCACATCGGGAGACCCAAAACTTCCAGATCCACCAGACGTGAGCCCAGTGGGTTTGAGTATGGCCGAATATCGGGTCGTGGTAGCAAGACTAAGTCGAACTCCTTGAGGAGAAACAGAACCAGTTCTTCTTCAGTCGGGATGGGTGAAACATGTTTGATTTTAATTATATTTTTTATAATATAACAAAAAAAACTAAATGCTCTTATTTATAAGACAGATGCGTCTTTTGATGTGCAGTTATTTCCAAGATGTGTACAGATCCGTTCACGTACAAAGACGATGTGCCACATTTCTTTCTACCTTATATTGTTGGTTGGACGGATGTTGAGTCGGATGGAAACTACGGGTTTAGATGCATTGCCGAGGCGACTTTTGGGGGCCAAGAACAATGGCAAACTGTTAGGAGTACAATGGAAAGTGAATTGCTGGCGCGTCATAACATGTATTTGGCGGCACACTTTGGGTGTCAGGAGGAGTACGATAAATCGCTCAACCGGATAAGTGGTAACATGGCTGGACCAGCCAGTGTTCAACATTGGATGTCGACTCCTGCGGATTTATTTCCAGCAGCGACAATGTTGAACATCATGTGGATTAACATTGCAACACCACCTGGTGAATTTGAGCAGCTAGCTGAGTTATGTATATCAGTGTTACCCTTGAGAGCAGGAACGTGAATGAGGAGACCTGCTAAAATATTCGGAATAGTGCATGCATACAAGGCTCATTACATTCTTCTTCATTTACACGATCAATGCCCTCTACCACCGATTCATACTGGGTGGCACCGAGCGAGAGACCGTATTGTTGAAGTTTGGAATGAGCCGTTTAAGGCTCGTATTGATCAATGGAAAGGTCTTAGGGCTGCTCAAACAAGTTCTTTGTCTTAGGAATTAAACTGTACGGTCATATATGTATTTGTATGGCATGACATTGTCTCCACGACGCTTGTTAAATTCTTGTTCATTTTATTGTGATAATTAGTGGTGCTGAATTACTTTAAATAAACTGCACAACAGTAAAACCAACAATTAAAATACCGCACAATACATCAAGTCTACGATACAACCACACAAATTTAAACTTACATCAGTCTTAAAACGACAGACAATCAACCTAAAAATTAAAATGTTCGACACAAATTAAAAATTAACAACTAATTCTACTCCTCCTCCTCCTCCTCCTCCTAGTCGTCTTGTTGCACGGGGACCTAAATATTCATTTGTGCACACCATTGAGCATACAGATCAGACATAGCTGTGAAACTGTGATCACTCACTAGCCTTGTCGCTTCGTTACGACTAGGTGGCTGCAACATCATATTCGCTAGTTCCGCCCACAAATATGACCACTATGAACAAAATAGAAAGTGATTTAATAATAACATTTGTTAGCTTATAATCGAGTAAAATATGCAAAACTACTATTAAAGCATGCTTAGGGGTTTGTACCTGTTCGAGGGAACGCGGCTCATCGATTGTGGATTGGCTGGTGGAGGTGTTGTTGATCAAAAACTTATGAGAATGTACCACAAACCAATCATTATATGCATCATCCACTTCAAAAGGCACACGTTTTGTGCGTGGCAAAGCCGTCAGGGACAACATGTAACCAAAAGGAAATGTCCCCCAAGCAGTGTTGACGCCGAACTCATCAAACTCCAATCTGTACGGCCCCTTGGCCGGTCGTTCAGCTTTCCTAGGGCTGGGCAACATTGGGGGAATATGTTGTCGGTGCCCTATCTGACGGACAACGCGATCAGGCATGTACCACTCTGTCACGTCATATGCACGAATGGGGCCCATGTACAACGTCCTCTGGCAGGTCCTGTAAAGTGTACCTCCATAAGGGCACCAACACACCTTATCGGGCGTCAACGCGTCCAGGGAGGCCCTCAATGCCCGTAGGCGTGTCTCCGATGTAGCCATGTGAGTGGGAAACCACACGGCGCGTCCCGAACCGGTTGCTCATTGTGTGGCCTAAATGATGGAAAATACTCATATATCCAGGCCTGCAAAAGTGTCAAACACCCAGCTATCTTTTTGTCCCACCGCCGCCATCCCTAATCGTCGATACAGTGCGCCGATGTAATCGTTCCCAAGCGAAAATATCAGTGCTAGGCCACGGATGCGGACGTACTCTATCCCTCGATTTGTCCACGAGGATAGTGTTTCCTAACAAGCTCAACAACCATGCACGTGTCCTATGGGGAAGGGGGTACATGGCGAAACGAATCGACCTCAAATCGACATCGATCATGGCACCCTTGTCATAAATGCCCATTTTCTTTAGTTCCGCATAGGCTTCATGAAAATAGCGAACGAACTCATTAACATTGCCGAGCAAGACAATCAGGCATCATACCATCAACTGGAAGGCCCAAAATGTGTTCCACATCATGCAGCATGATAGTCATTTCACCAAAGGGAAGGTGAAATGTGTTCGTGTCGGGTTGCCACGTTTCAACGAAGGCCGAGATCAGCGTCATATCGATGTTTTCATACATCAAATCTACCAAAGCGGTCAGTTGGACATTTTGCAGTGCACTCTGGCATACGGGATCCATTGCGGGCCTCATTGACCTCAATTCCCTCAACGCATTCCTCTTCGTCACACAGTCAAGAACTGCTCCCGACCATCCCATATTACCCGAGCGATGTGACCTCCAAAGCTTGGTATAATGTCCCCCAATTGTGGTTCCCCGGGAACATTACCATCAATCTTCCAGTCTTCCTCATTTATCCGGCTCTTCTTACTCTGCCTGCCACTGCTGCTGCTTGCCCCAACCTCGCCACCTGCGTCTCCCCCATGTCGCAGTGGGGCAAACCTCCCTGACGCATCTCTCAACGGCTCGAACCACTCGCTGCCTGCTGAAGTAAGTAGGGATCGCCCCCGGGACTTCAGGCTCTGTCCCGTCGTCCCCGGTTGTCTCCGTGTCGGTTGAGTAATCAACATGTTCATTGATATGGTCAATTAAGCCTTGCGTGGTCTGACTGTGCGTGTCCTCCTGCTGCCCAACCGCATCAACAGGTGCTTCAACCGCATCAACAGGTGCTTCAGTACCTCGGCCCCTATGTCGTGCTGACGCAGTCACATTACGTCTGTGCGGGTTCCCAGTTTCACCCCCCTCCAACCAGACGGAAGCTGGTTCGACCTATCTAGAAACCCGGAAGCTCTGCCCCTACCTGCCATATTAGATCACCTGCATAATAATAATAAAAATATTTAACTATAGATTGATAATCTAAACCCTAAAATCTAAATTAAATAATAACAATCATATTAACATTTAGATTGATAATTAACATAATAACAAATAAATTAAATAATAAAAATAAAAATTAAATGAAATAATAACAGTAAAAATTAAACTAAATAATAACAATAACAAATAAATTACATAATAACAATAACAATTAAATTAAATAATAACAATAATAATAACAATCACAATAATAATAACATTCATATTTAAATATAATATATAACTTTTATAACACTATTGAGAATATATTTACAATTAATAAATATTCATCTTTTACAACATTATAATTATTAATATTATTATTACTAATATTATCATAAATACCTAATTAATAAAATACATTAACAATAATAATAACAATTATATTAACATTAATATTAATAATATTAACATTTACAGTGATAATTAACATAATAACAATTACAATTAAATTAAATAATAACAAAACAATCACAATATTAATATTAATAACATTCATCTTTTAAATATAATTTATAACAAAATTACAATTATATTAAATATTCATATTTTACAATATTATAATTATTACATTTATCAAAAATAAATATAAATATTTGGAATTAATAAAAAGAAAAAAAATGGCCCGTGCCGTGTGCCGATTTCGGCAAACCGCGGCAGGTTTGCCGCGCGCCGATCTCGGCAAACCGCAGCGGATTTGCCGCGTGCCTAGCTTGGCAAATCTGCCGCGGTTTGCCGAGATCTGCGCGCGGCAAGTCAGCCGCAGTTTGCCGAGATCGGCGCGCGGCACGGGCCATTTTTCCGGAATAATCTTGTTTTTTTTTTCAAATTACAAATTCAAATTTAACAATTATAAACACATAAAACTTACAAGAATATGGTCGTTTTCAATCTCCGGGAAGATGTTGATGTTGTAGCGCCCCTCATCGTCGTTGGTAGAGAGCGTTTTTTAGAGAGATAAACTAGAGAGAAGGTGGAGAGTGAGATTATGAGGGTGAAGGGCGTGATTGGAAATTAAAATGAAAAGGTGGGCGACATTAGTAAAAAGGTGGGCGACATATAGTAAACGGGTTTATTTTTTATTTCTCTTATTTAAGTTAAAATAGTTACAATAATCATTTGTCACTAGAAGATAATCATATTTTATTATGTATATTGTACAAAAAGTAGTATTTAGAGACCATTTTTGAAAAAGAAAAAACAAAAAAAAGTCGCAATCATAACCTGTTGGGTTGACCCGAAATCGAAATACACCGCCCGTATTTTCCCGAACCCAAAATACACCCGACCCGTATTTACTTGAAACCGCCCGCCTGCCCGAATTGATAGGTCTATATATTGTAGATATTAGTTTGAACAAAATTCTATTTAAATTAGTAAATAAAACTCCGCATACAAATCATTTGTACATTTACTTTAAGCTAGACTATGTAAATTTAAAGAAAAAAATTCCTAAAAATCATACAAGTTGGGGACCTACATAAGTAGACATTATTCGAGAGGTAGCTTTTACAAGGGTTCAATTAAAGAATCGGTAAAAGGAAAAGAAAACTACATAAACACAATTAAAACTTATCATGTAATCGTTCTCGGATCAGATGCTTGTTCCTCTAACTTCTCAATATCAGCTTCATCTTCATGTGATGCAGCACCACTAACATGACCCCTCCTCTAATCCCAGTGTACTACATGAACACAATTGATCATATCAGAGATCAATCAAATCCAAGACACCCACTAAAATCAATCCTACATCAATACTTGCAACACAAACTAACAATATGATGATCAGTAAAATCCATAGGTAAACAATTAAACAATGTGAGACGAAAACTTCTGCAAAATCTCTGTAAGAAGCACTACGATGCAATAGGAAAAGGAGACTATTATGATCCAACACCAATCATACAAGAAGCTCAATCAGAAATAAAGAGATTAAATAAACTAGCAGCCTTAAGACTATAACCTCAAGGATTTCAATAACTAAGGCTAACCCTGAATTCAAATAAACAACACCTTAAATCTTCATAAGACATATTAATTAAAATAACCTAGAATTTTCAAACAATGACATCAAGTATACAAAAATTAAATCAAAATATCACAAACTAAACCAACATTTAACGATTTCATGCCCCAAACCTAGATCTCAAACAAATTGAAAATTACTTGGAAATTGGAAAGGGAGGCGGTGGCTAAATATGGTCGACGGCGACAAACGTCAGTGAAAGTGTTAGCCGATGGTGGGATTGGTGCATGAGAGGCTGATAGGTTGCAACTACTTGGCATTGGTCTGTCTTCTCCTGTCTCTTCTCATGGAGGCTAGCACTAAATGAAGGGGAAGGGAAAATGTTATTATAGAAATTCAATTCAGCTTCATTCTTAATTGTACCAATTTTACCACCTCCATGACAATGTATATCTATCTACACGGATGAATGCATACCAATTTTACCGACTCCAGGATCCAAGGCACTGTTGCCACTCACCACTGATCCACGACCACAAAGCAACAGACTGCAATAGCACAAGGATGAATGCATACCAATATTAATATTGAAATACTATATCTTGTAGACAAGTCTCAATGTCATTTTACTATCCTTTATTAGAAATTGTAGAGTTGGAGCTGCTAATACAAAAAGCCCATTATTGTACACAATTAAACATATCCAAGACAAGAGTACGTTCAATCACATCCTCCCATATTCTATCCAATATAGTTATTATTGAGCTTCACACAACCCACAAATCACAATGATGGGGAAAAGTATACGAGGCAAGACGTAATCATTAATTCAAATTAGTAACAGAAGAAGAACAACTACATTTGAAAGCACAACTCAATGCTTTACCAATACCAACAACATTTAAAAGCGAAGTTAAACAGTTCACATATGTGACTTATTTTTCATGCAAATATGAATTTCTGACAGTTGTTTTACTGGCCTATGACCAACTGCATTTGTGATATATGATATACCTTTGCAGAAGAAATGGTGTGTAAACTAATCCATGTGATTATTATATTGAAGAGCTATGCTTGATGAAACTTGAGTAGTTTATACTCATTTTTGAGCAGAACACCAGTCGCTATTAGACAATATCCTCGATGGTTTTTACGACTCCGTGCAACTACCATTCTGTGATTAGCTAACAAGTTATCTTTGTAGATTTCACCATACTAATATAGTATACAGGGGCCTCAACTGTGACCAGGAAACCCAACCAACCTTGTGCACTAAACCATTTCTATTTGAAATAAATCAAATTTGCTATGAAAAAAATACATGTAAAAATAGAAAACATAAAAATGGCATCTGAAAGGGCTGATAGTAAAATATAGAGAAATAGAAAAACGGAGAAACGAAAACAGATCTAACATCGTTGAATAACCTTGTTGCTGCTGGAGATTAGATGCGGCGACGACAGGTGGTGAGATTAGATGGGGACGGAGCTACTGGCGGCCAGGCAGGAGACAAGCGCGATGGGAGTTAGGGTTTTGAATGTGGGGTTGAAGGATGAGAGAAGTGGAGCAAGACAGAGAGTGGTGGGAGCGTACCTGATGGTAGGAGGTCGCCTGAGTCGCCGGCGATGGTAGGAGTGGTGGTCGCGGGTAGTGGGTCTGGGCTGGGCTTGGCGGAGGTCGGCGTCGGCGGAGAGGGCTAGTGACGACGGTAGGTTCGCCGGTTGGAGGCTGGTGGGCGCAGGAGAGAGGGGCGGGGGAGAGGAGAGTTTAGTTTAGGGTTTGAGAATTGGGGGGAGTTCGCGGGAACATGCTCCCAGACCCTTATGGCGGCCCCCTTTATTCCTTTATATGTCTTTCCTTTTTTTAAAAAATGTGTTATCTTATTTTAATTTACATCCAAATGATTAAATTTAAATAGTGTTTGAGTCCAAAAATTATTCCATTCTTTTGAGTTTCTCAATCTAACCCATTTATATTATTTATTTATTTATTTTAATTTGTAATATTATTTTGGAGTATGTATTATGAACATAATAGTTATATGTTATGAGCATAGTAGTTATGTGTTATGAGCATAATAGTTATATGTTATGGACATAGTAGTTATACAGTATGAGCATTGGTGTAGAGGGTTATGAGCATAATAGTTATAAGTTATGAGCATAATAGCTAGTAGTTGAGGCTTATGAGTATTCGTCTTGTAGGTTATGAACATTAAAGTTGTAGGTCATGCGCAGGCTTGATGTAAGCATTATGAGCATAATAGTTATAAGTTACGAGCATAGTAGTTGTACATTATGAGCATTGGTGTAGAGGCTTATGAGTATAATAATTATAAGTTATGAACATAGTAGTTGTACAATATGAGCATTGGTGTATAGGCTTATGGGCATTGGCTTTGTAGGTTATGAGCATAATAGTTATAATTTATGAGCATAATAGTTAGTAGTTAAGGCTTATGAGCATTGGCCTTGTAAGTTATGAGCATTAAAGTTGTAGGTCATGAGTATTGACCTTGTAGGTTATGAGCATAATAGTTATAAGTTATGAGCATAGTAGTTGTACAATATGAGCATTGGTGTAGAGACATATAAGCATAATAGTTATAAGTTATGAGCATAGTAGTTGTACAATATGAGCGTTGGTGTAGAGGCTTATGAGCATAATAGTTATAAGTTATGAGCATAGTAGTTGTACAGTATGAGCATTGGTATAGAGGTTTATGAGCATTGGCCTTGTAGGTTATGAGCATAATAGTTATAAGTTATGAGCGTTATACTTTTATGCAATGAGCATTGTCATTATAGGTAATGAGCATAGGTTTTTAAAGAATCATGGAACACTCTAGTATAGATTTATGAGTATTGTAGTTTAGGTTTATGAGCATTCATGTATGGATTTATGAGCACTCTGGTGTAAATTTAATTATGAGCATTGTAGTTTAGGTTTATGAGCATTCATGTACGAGTTTATGAACACTCTAGTATATATTTGTAAGCATCTATATTATCAATTATGAACATTGTATGAGATATGTTATGAGCAAGACCATTAGAGATTATGAGCAAGACTATTATTAATTATGAATATTCATCTATTTATTTATAAGCATTTATCTATTGGTTTATAAACATTATAATTTAGCTTTATGAATATTCTTGTAATGATTTATAACTATTGTAGTAAAAAAAAATAAAAAAAATGACACACAGAAATATTTTAAAATATAATATTACACATAAAAGAAATAAAATAAAAGAAGTAAAAAAATGAGAAATCATGATGGGCCCTGGGCTCACCATGCAAGGTCCATCACAATGTCCATTTTTTTGCCATCTCAGCCTTAATTTTAATATAGACCGAGTGACAGAATTTTCCGTCGCAATTTTCGTCGCAATATGACAAGTTTTTAGTAGTGAGAGTTTTTGATTAATTAAAAATAAAAATTGCCCCACTGCCATCCCTATTTCTATTTGAGAAATTTTCCATTGCCCAGTACCTAAACCGTCGTTCTCTATCTAAACCATTATCCGTTACATAATCCGTTGCTATCTAAACCACATATTAATCATGTTGAACAGAGCCTAAAAGTTGTTTTTTGTTGTATCCTCTTATATATATATTTATAATTTATGTTAGCATCATGATTTAAACTCTCCAAATGAGTGAAAGAATAATATATACTCCATCCATTCCATTACAAACCAAACCAAAACCAAAACCAAAACCAAAACTAGTAGTTTGAATTCTCACCCAAGTGATGGAAATCAGCCCACGCTTATTCCCCTGGGCCAATCAAGAAGGCCCAATTGAAGATCCATCATACATATAGGATCCTTCATCAAAGGACTTCATCCAATACAAGCCCAACAAGGAAGAATCGGATCATTTACAAAAGGTGGATTAAAGAAGGAGGATACAAAGTGGAATTGCAAAGGCCCATTCATATGGTGTGTCTCTTGGTTCAAGAAGATGTTCAAACATCTTAATTGGGCCAAGGATCACACGCCAAGTCAAAGAATCCCACATGTCCAAATCAAAGAATTCCAAGTTCAATTTATTAAATCTTGATTTTGGATGTAATTTATTTAATTATAGTTTTTAATAGTTTTGGTGTGTTTTTTATTTTTAGAATAATGTAAGATGACAAGTGAATTATAAACTTGATCATCCTAGGATTAATATCACGTGTGATATTAGTTAGATTAGGCGTCACTTTTCTATTTTCTAGATATAGTTGTCTATTTTGTAACTAATCCATATTGGATTAGGAAAGCCAAACCAACTAGGATAAGGTTAGTTGTAACAAACTCCCCCTAGGATAAGGATTCCTAATCCAAGGGTGAGTAAGAGTGTTAGGTGTCTAGTTAGAGGAGATCTACTTGGATTACACGCCAAGTTAGAGTCTCCTAAGGTTAGGGAAGCTTGGCTTGCACGCCAAGTCGGAGTTCTAGTCCTTTAAGGTCTCTCCTAGTATAAATAGGATTGTAAGCCTCTCAAGGCAAACACACCCTTTTGAATTATGAAAATAGTTAAGTTTTTAGCTTTCTCTCAAGTGTTTGGATAAACTCTCATCCCCTTTCTGCTATTGTATCTTGGCATGGCACCCAAGTGGTTAGGAAGAGCTTGATTCTAGGTTGCGGTCTAGATCAAGTTAGCCCTAGGTTGTTCTTCTTGTGGATTCAAGTTGGAAACCTAGTTCTATCCGTTCTTATCTTTCTGTCAATACAGTTAAGATAATTACATTGTGTCTTTCTATCAATATAGTTAAGACACATCTATCCTTATTTCCCCATCCCAAACGTCACCATCCTCCTTACCCCTCTCACAAAATATCACCTCATCTCTTTTTCTCTCTCCATAACAACCTTCCAACAAACTCTCTCTCTCATCCAACAACTTTTACTCTCTCCCTTCCACCAAACCAAACGCCAAACTCTCTCCCTCTCTTCCATCCTCACGTCAACCCCCCCTCCATAATCACCATCCAAGATTCAATCATCTCTCTCCTTTTCCCGTTCAAGATTCCATCTTTCTTGAATCTTGAAACCACAAAAATCCTCACGGCAAAATAGCTTCCACAAAGAACCCCTTTCACGAGAACTACTCCTCTCTTTCCCACGCTAATCTCGTGAACCACCCCCACTTCCCTGTTTGGTTACACGTGTTTCATGTATCATTGGAATTAAGAACCTTTCTTGATCCGGTAATACATCACCAAGTGGGATATGGAATGCTTTGCTTGGGAGGGGGGTAACACTGTGTTTGGATTGAGGTATAGGAGGAGGGGAAGGAAGGGGAAAGGAGGGGAAGAATATTAAATAACCTCCTTTACCCCTGTTTGGAAAAATAAATATAGGAGGAGAAAGGAGGGTAACCATTTACCTCTGTTCCCTCCCCCCCCCCCTCCAATTAACCCCCTTTTCATTAATCCCCAATATGAAGGTTAATGGAGGGGATGAGAACTCATTATGCATTAAAAAAAAATAACTTTATAAGTATAATAATTACTTTATTTTCTTCCCTTCCCCCTCCTTTTCTAATCCAAACACAACAATTAACCCTTCTTACCCCTCATTCCCTTTCACCTATAATCCAAACAAGATAAAAATAAATTTCCTCTCCTCCCCTTCCTTCCCCTCACCTTTAATACCCAGCAATTAACCATTCTTATCCCTCCCCCTCCCCCTCCCCCTCCCCCTCCCCCTCTCCCTCTAATAACCAAACAAACTGTAAGGGAGGGGGGCTAAGGAGGGTGCTTACTCCTCCTTATCCCTACTTGTAAGGGAGTGAGAGAGGGTAAGGGAGAGTAAATGGGAGTGAGATTTACCCCCCTTACCCCTTATAACTCTTGTTTTTATTACACCCCAATTTGGGGTTTAAGAAATAGTTTAATTAAATCATAACATACATAAAATAGAAAATGACCATATCACCTTTTACCCTAATTAATCATAACACACACATCCAACTCTCTCTCTCTCTCTCTCTCGTACATACACATACACATCCATCTCTCTATCCAACTCACTATCTCTCTCTCACAAACATACACACACATCTCTCTCTCTCTCTCTCTCTCTCTCTCTCTCTCTCTCTTACACATACACATCGCTCTCTTCTGCTCATCCCTCTCTCCTTCTCATCTCTCTCGCTCTCGCTCTCGCTCTCACTCTCACATGTCCCTCCCCCCCTCTCTCTCTCTCTCGCATCTCTCTCTCGCTATTTCTCTCTCATACACACACAGACACATCTCTCTCTCTCTCTCCATCTCTTTTTTCTATCTCTAATGAGATAAAGGTAGAGAGAGAGAGAAAGTGTACAGAGAAGGTGAAGTGAGAGAAAGAGTACAGAGAGTAGACCTGGTAATTATGACCTGACCCGATAACCCGACCCGAACTCAGCCGAAATTTTTGGGTTGTGAGCACGATTTTTCCAACTCAACCCGAAAATTAGCGGGGTCAAACCCGACCTGCCCGATTGACCCGAAAAATTAACTTTTTAAGTTCAACTTTATTAAAATTGTGAATTTTTATTTGAATTTTTAACTATTAAGCTATAAGCACAACTTATTTATTTGTTATTTCTCTAATTTAAGTTAAAATAGTTATAATAATCTATCGTTATTAGAAGATAATCACATTTTATTGGGTTTTTGGATGCTAATATACGAATTTTTGGGGTGTTGGACATAATACATTGAACTTTAACCTTGGAAAGTAATACACTATATATACTTTGGGGGCGTTGAACAATAATGCATCCAGAACGATTCCGGCAGTGGCTGACTCAGCGACGTCAATCCTATTTAACAGGTGGAGGAGATGAATTGGCCTAAAAATATTTAAATTTATGATATGTTAGCTAATCTACACATAAGCAAAGGGAATCAACTTTGAAAAGAGTAAAAAAACATAAACTCACATTTGCTTAAATGTGTTTTCGCTGAGAGATTGTTGTTGTAATTGTATAAAATCACATTTGTTTGTGTAGATTAGCTGACATGTCATAAATATAGATATTATTTAGCTAATTTATCTTCTCGGTCTTCCCTGTGAGATCACCACCAAGTCAACCATCATCAAAATCGTTCCGGTTGCATTATTGTCCAACACCCCTCAAAGTTCAGTGCATTATTGTCCAATACCCCAAAAATTCAGTATATTATCATCCAAAAACCCTAATTTATTATGTATATTGTACAAAAAGTAGTATTGACCATTTTTTAAAAAGAAAAAATGGAAAAGTCGCAATCATAACCCGTTCGGTTGAACCGAAACCGAAATACACCGCCCGTATTTACCCGAACTCGAAATACTCCCGACCCATACTTACTCGAACCCGATATACGACCAACCCAAAACCCGCTCGCCCGACCGAATTGACAGGTCTAATAGAGAGAGATAAGTGTTGTTCAGAGAGTAGACAGAGAGAGAAAGAGAGAGAGGGGGATGGGGTAGAGAGAATGCGTCTAGAGCTAATGCATGAGTGTAATACATTGTCATTGTATTATATATAATATTAAAAGATAAATATGTCAATTAAATACTTACTCTCATGAACTCTCCTAATTGAGTTCTCAAGCAAAGGTAAATAGTTTGTCCTTTCAAACACTCACATACCCTCACGGCCTCACCTTCCTTTACCCTTATAACCTCTTGACCTCCTTTCTAACTTGATCCCTTCCCAAGCGGACCCTTTAGAACAACTTCCCGGACTTTAACATCTCATCTCAACAAAAGCCATGATTTGCGAGATGGGGTGGTATGAAGGGGGCTCTTGGAAATGGATTCTGGCAGGAAAAAAGAATTGGATAAGTTTGTATGTTAGAGTATAAAACTACTACTGGGCCTTCAACCATTAGTTTAAACGTTTGGTTGAGATGGTTCCACATAGTATTAAAGCCAGACCAATAAGCAAGAGGTCTCAGGTTCAAATCTCAACACGCCCCATATTCATTTGTGCAAGGTAAAGAGTCTTTGCAGATCCACGCTTCAAGCCAAAAGGGCATTCGCGTGAGGGGCCGTGTTAGAGTATAAAACTACTACTGGGCCTTCAACCATCAGCTTAAGCTTTTGGTTGAGATGGTTCCACATTGTACTTTTGGAAGAGTTGGAACTAAAACAATTGCTACTTACCAAAGTTCCTATACAAGACTTAGAAGACGACATCAAATGGTAAGGAGCAAGCAATTTCTTTGTCAAATCGATTGTTAAAGAGGCGGAAATGTATCAACTTCAAGAAGTACGGAAAAATTCCTTGGTAGGAGCCAATAGACAAACTAATAACTTTACCCGAGTAACAAAAATACCTTTGAATATTATCCTTGAAGTCTTACCTAAGCAATATAGGTTTAATGAATTTATTGATGTTTTAGATTATTTTTCTTATTAGATGGTTTTTGTTGTAGATGCCGTATGATTTTTAAGTAATAACTTTTTTTTCTTTTTATAAAAAAATTTCTAGTCTTCAATACAATAATTGTAACACCCCCAGATTACTAACCACAAAATTAAGCTAACAAACCACTTAACCTAATGATTAGCAGCGGATAATCACCTGAGAGTATTACCGCCGCCCATGAAAATGGACAAGGCTAAGACTAACACCCAACACACAACATAACTTCATCAACCTTAATCACGCACCACAAAACAACAAGAGACCCTTTAATCATACAACTTTCCAAAATATAAACTTTAACATACAGACATTCATAACCACCACACAAAACCACCAAGACTCAAAAGAGGTGCCCTTCATTTTCACATACTTCCCCAACATTTGGGCTCACAACACTTCCCAAAGAAACTCCAAATTCGCCTGATGTTCTTTTACGTAGACTTCGGATTCCGCCCTTCTGAGATCTTGCCCTCGCCCTTCCCTTGAGATCCTAAAGGTGATAAAACTTAAAAGTGAGTTTAACTCAGTACGTATACTACCGGACTAGGGAAAAGAAATAGAAGGTAAGGCTTATAGTTTAAAATTTTTAAGCACGGCTCCACAAAGTAAATAATTAAAAGTAAAACCATAAAAATGAAGACATAAGTAAGGCATACTTATAGGATAGCCAAACTTGAATCAAATATGAAATTCATGTAACAACACCTTAAATTGATCAATCTTAACAATCCACAAAGCAATAAAATCATAAATTATATGCTAAAGGAAGTAAGTAACCTCATAGAAGGGGATACATGATCATGGTTTGCAATTGAAGGACAAAACTTGGATGGGCCGAATTAAAAGGATTCAAAACTTAACCTCGAAATCCTTTTCTTGGCCTTAAGAAGAGAGTAAGGAAAGGATTACAATCCTTGATTAAAATAACTTCATGACTACAATAAAAGAGTTAGTAATAGAGGAAAATCAATACATGAAGAATCTTAACATATATTCCCCTACTTGCGATCATCGGCTAGGCCTCCGTATGCGCATACCCGGACCGATCGGGAGATCGATCCGGATGGTGGATGACTATCCTACTGGCCAGATTTTCATGGTGTGCATCTAAGGCACTAAGTATAACTCCTTGGGTGCACTAAGGCATATACATAATTTACATGAGGTGCACAAAGCACGTGAACATGGTGTGTACTATGACATTAGTTTCTTAGTGTGCTGCTAAGCACATTAAGCCATGGGCGGGGCTTTAATAACTTTAAAAGGTTTTGTGAGCTTTACCCATAAAGTTATCTTTTCATAACAAACTTAACAAAAACTTTAAAAGAACCTTTCTTGACATGATCCTTGAGTTTTCTTAAAGGCTTTTTAGAAGATAAGCCCTTGGCTTTTCGTACCAAGTCTTAAACTTGATGTTTACAACATGAATTGGAATAATCATAATTTATAAGGTCATCATTACTTGGTTATAAAAACATAGAATTCCACTCTTAACACCTAAGGAAAAAAATTCCCCCATAAAGAGGGTATTGTTAGTGTATAAATCTTACATATAAATATATTTGCATTCTTGGTATATAATATACATGAGACCCATTCTGGCACATGTTCAAAATATAGTGAGAATAATTAATTACAGGAAACTCATAAAACCAAGTAGTACACGTACCTGAAACTTGAGATAACACGACAACACGAGCATGGACTTGAACAACAGCGGGCAACGACCACTTGGAGGGACTTAGAAAAGAGAAGAAATTTAGAATTAGACCCCTATCTATGTAGAAGAAAAGATGGATAACTTGAATAAATCAACCGACTTGAATTATGAATTTAATTCCCTAACATTCACTAAAAAGGGCATAACTATCACTATAGACATCGTATTGTTGCATAAGAGGACTTTCCGGAAAGCTTAAGATACGCCCTACAACTTTACAATAACTTCAAGGGCCAAAAACATGATAAAAAGGGTCAAAACACTCAATCACTTAATCTGCCCAGAATTTGCACATGTCGACTAGTGTTGTTTTTTTGGAAAGCGATACCTTGAGTTATACTAGTCGGTTTTGGACCTATAAGCTGTCTATAGAAAGCTCATGACTCGTACTCCAACTTATCTTTTCATCACCAATTGATTTAAGCTTGGGAAGATATCGAATTTTAACCTAAAACAGGAGCAACCACTAAAATTTTTACTTCGGGAAAAATTCAGAATTTTTGTCCTTCAAACAAAAGCTTATAACTTGCTCATCCGACGTGCTATGGACGCATACCATACCATTCTGGAAAGTTTAGAGTATCCCCTAAAACTTTCATGTTCAGATCTTATGCCATATCAAACTCTAACTAGCCGAAAAACACCCAACTTCAAACTGATGTCATAAAATTCCAGATTTGCGCGACTTTACAATTTTGGCCATAAATACTAATATACTTAACGAAACGCCGATCCGTAAAAAACGAGTGTTAGCTAACACTTTTTTCTACCTAATTACCCAGAATCCCTCCCTTATTTTCTGGAAAAATGAAACTCAACCAGATTGTATTCCTCATTGACATCCATTAACATATATGCTCAAGTCTTTGAATTTTAGCCCAAAATCCTTCATGAAAAATAACACGATATTCACACACACAACATCCAGCCTTGAAAGCCCAGAGAATCATCAATTACAACCATCTTAAGTCCATGCAACATCACAACGAAAGCTATTTTCATAAACTAACATCAAACTTTACATGCACCCCTTTAAAACACCCATTTTTCTCATTTTATGAACAATTTATAGACATGCACTTGAATCAAACAATTTTTCTAGGCTTTCACAAAAAAATTACCCAACTAAAGTCACATGCACGCTCACTATTTGCAAAGAATTCGCTTGGGATAAACTAAAACAACAAAGGGTTATCAAGACTCACCCAATTCTCTTCCTTTGAACTAGAATTCTTCACCTTCCTTTGAATAACCACTAGAACGTCACTATAATCTCTGGAAACAACATAAAAACCCACCAAAATTCATATTCTAACTTAGATTCAAACCATAAGAAAAGATGAGAGACAAGGAGAGAAGATTACACTTGCAAAAGAGGTGAAAGAGAAAAGGGGAGGAAGGTGGCGCGGTGGCCGGCGACGGGTGGGGACCGTCGGGGATGGACGCCGGCGACAAGGCCCGTGGTCCGCGGCGGCGGTTGGACAGGGAGGAGGCACTGGGGAGGTGAGGAGCCATAAGAGAAATGAGAGCTAAGGTTGTGTTTTGAGTTTTGTAAGTGAAAGAAAACTCGTCCCTCCTTTCTAATATGCATATATATTCATCATCCAATTACTAGGGCCCAAAAGTTTAACTCCCTCCTCCTTCTCTTTGACGTAACCGGCCACTTGGCCCATAAGACCCAAAAATTGTCAATTTTTATTTCCCCTTCATAAATACATATCTCCCAAATTCCTAAAATATCTGAAATTTTTTATAATCGTAAAATACTCATGGTGACCCAAAAATAAATATCAACCACCTCATAAATTCTTATACTCACCCCTTAATTCCTCAATAAAGGAGAGTCCTAAAAATTAAAGATCCCGGTACACAGAATTAGAAATCGAACTGAGATATCTTGAAATTTTAACGGAAGAGTTCGAAGAGAATTAAGCTTAAAGAGACAATTAGCCGATCGTTGCGCTGTTCAAGTCCTGCAAAACATACACGGGTCAATAAAATAAAGGAGCACGCGCTTTACTTATTTCGTAAATAAATTTTTTTAATCTTGATTAATTACGCTAATTAACACATATTAAGGATGGTTTTTCCTTGGGTTGTTACATCTTACTCCCCTTAAAAGAAGTTTCGTCCCCGAAACTTAAGGATACCACCCCCATATACTCGGCGCCTTACCTTAGAACAAATGGGGTGCTTATTCTGCATGTCCTCCCTGGGTTTACGGGTAGCCTCTGATGTAGAGTAATTGGTCCACAACACTTTTACCAGCGGGATTTCTTTGGAGCGCAAACGTTTGACTCTTCGGTCCAAAATCTGAACTAGCACATCTTCATAAGGTAGATTCTCCATGAGAGCTTATTGGTTCGGCTCGATAATGGATTCGGGTCAGATACATATTTATGCAACTGTGACACATGAAGCACATCGTGGACATGTTCCAAGTTCGTGGGTAACTTTAGCCTATGAACCACTGGGTTAATCCTGTCGATGATTTCATAAGGCCCGATATACCTAGGGCTCAGCTTCCCTTTGACGTTGAATCTTCGCATGCCCTTAGTGGGTGAGACCTTGAGAAATACCTTATCGCCTATCTAGAACTCTAAGGGTTTCCTCCACTTGTAAGCATAGCTTTTCTGTCGGCTTTGGCCGTTTTGATGTGCTGCTGGATCACCCGTACCTTATCCGTCATATCTTGCATTAGCTCGAGTCCCATTATCAGAGTTTCATCCACCTCACTTCAACATAAGGGAGACCTGCATTTCCCCCATATAGGGCTTTGAATGGTGCCATTTGGATCGTGGCTTGATAGCTATTGTTATAGGAGAACTCTACTAAAGGCAAGGATTTCTCCCAACTCCCTTGAATATTCCTAACACAAGCTCGCAACATGTCCTCTACAATCTGGTTTAATCACTCCGATAGGCCGTCCGTCCCTGGGTGATAAGAACTACTAAAGTTCAGCTCAGTGCCGAACGCCCCTTGCAAGGCTGTCCAAAACCGGGATTGTAACCTGGTATCCCTATTAGCGATGATATCCCTTGGAATTCCATGTAACCTTACCATTTCTATTACATATAAATCTGCTAGTTTATCAACTTTCCAGCTTTCATTTATTGGAATGAAATAAGCAGACTTGGTTAGTTGGTCCACGAGCACTCATATCGCATTCTTTTTAGTGACTATCAAAGGTAATTCCCATGATAAAATCCCTAGAGTTTGAGTCCCATTTCCATGTAGGGATCTCCAATGGCCTTAGTTCTTCTGCCGGCCGCTGATGCTCTTTCTTCACCTTTTAACATGTGAGGCACTTGTTCACAGAATTGGCGATGTCTCTCAGCACGTTAGGCTACCAAAACTTCTCTTCTATGCCTCGGTATATCTGAGTACCTCCTGGGCGAACTGAGTATGGGGCGTTGTGCCCTTCGTGCATACATAGACGATTTTGGAATCTTAAGGTTCCATCCTCGTGAACCAAAAAGAAACCCTGGCATTTCTCCTTGCCCTATTCCTCCTCGGATATACCTTAAATGATCAACATTCATCTATTCTTCCTTGATTTCCACCAAAATGGAGGGTTGTACCTGAAGTTCCGCCAACTGTGCCCTTACATAGTTTAGTGAGACTACTTCAATCCCTGCTCCTTGGATCCTCCCGACTGAGCTTTGATTTGGTCATCTTCGGTACATCTGTGTCGTGTTGATCTTCTCTACTCAGCGCATCAGCTACTAAATTTGCCTTTCCTGGATGGTACTGAATGCCTAAACCATAGTCTTTACTGATCTTGGGTAGAAACACCGTATAAGTAATGCCTCCAAACCTTCAAGGTAAGACTACTGCCGTTAATCCTAGATCATGTGTAGGGTAATTCGACTCATATGGCTTCAACTATCGAGGCCATAAGCTATGACCTTGTCATCCTGCATCAAGATACATCCTAATTCTCGTTTGGACGCATCACTATATATGACATATTCTTTCCCTTCCACTGGTAATGCCAAGATTGGGGCCAGGGTGAGTCCCATTTTGAGTTCTTGAAATGCTTTCACATACTTTTCTGATCATTCAATCTTGGTCGTCTTTCTCAATAGACTGGTCAACGATATATCACGACCAGGAAATCTTAGAAATGTCTTGTATGAAACGCCCGTAATAGCCTGCCATACCTATAAAGCTCCTCACTTCGGTAGTGGTTGGGGGTCTAGCCCAGTTCATGACCTCTTCAACCTTTTGTGGGTCAAATTTAATCCCTTCTTTGATCATTATATGCCCAAAAAGGAAAAAAAAAAGACTTATGTCAGCCAACCCTCGCACTTCCTTAACCTAGCACATAATTGATGTTCTCTCCACGTTTGTAGTGTTATTCTCGAAAGTTGTCCGTGCTCTCCTCGAGCCTTTGAGAAAATCAAAATATCGTCTGTAAAGGCTACTACAAACATGTCCAAAAATGGTCTGAAACTCGATTCATAAAATCAACAAATACTGTCGGTGCATTGGTAAGACCAAAAGACGTTACCATAAATTTGTAGTGCCCATAACGGGTCCTAAAAACTGTCTTAGGTATATATTTCGACCTTATCCTCAACTGATGATATCCAGACCTCATATCAATCTTGGAAAACGCGCCTGCCCCTTGCAACTGGTCAAATAACTCATCAATTTGGGCAGCGGATACTTGTTATTGATAGCAACCTTGTTTAACTCCCGGTAATCGATACATAGCCTCAGGCTTCCATCCTTTTTCTTAACAGACTAAACTGGCGCCCCCCTCCAAGGAGACACACTTGGCCTCATGAACCTTAACCAATCAACTCATCCCGCTGGGTCTCGAGCTCTTACAACTCGACGATGCCATACGATAAAGCGCCTTCGATATTGGTTGCATAATTGGTACTAGCTCTATTCCAAAATCGATTTCCCTCCTCGGGGTAAGCGAGTTGGCTCTCAAGAAAAGACATCTGGAAAATCCCTTGCTACGAGGACATTCTAGATTTTCAGTCCTTCTGGCTTACTTCCCAGTACATAGCATAGGTATCCTTCAACTCCTTAGCGTATAACTTTCTTGCCGTCATTAAAGACACTGTCTTGAAGTTGGGCTTCTCAAATTCAACCTCGAAATGGATTTTTCCTGCTAACTGACTTCTCAGCACCACCGTCCCTTCATCACATTTTATATTGGCTTCATACTTGGATAACCAATCCATACCTATGATAATATTAAATTCAGTTATGTCCATTATGGTAGGGTCCGCTGGAAAACTTTCCTTTGCTATCCTAAGAGGGACATTCAAGAGCGTCCTTTCACATGGTATAACTTGGTCCTTTGGTAGCCGTATTTGACATGCTACTGTCTTTTTCATGACTCTGTAGGCCTAGCTCAGTTCTAATATGTGCAGCGATAAACTAAACATATGCGATGCACCAGAATCAAATCAAGCATAAATAGGAATTGCATTTATTAAAAAATTCCATTTCCTCTTTGGCCTAGCTTGGCCTTTTTTGTCTTGATACACAATTTTTAATTCCCTCTTCACCCTTCTCCATCTCAGAGGCGCGCTCGTATAACTCCTGCATCGTATTGGAGGGTTGACCCGCCAGATGACTTCGTACGTATAGTCCCAGCCGCCCTTGAACCTAGTAACCTTCATCCACTCAGTGGACACGTACTCTGGCGTGAAACGGGCCAGCTCGTTGAACTTGGCAGCGTACTGGATAACTAACACCTCATGATTGGACATCCTTGATTCCATGAACTCCTTTTCCTTTGACACTGCAAGGAGAGAGGGTAAAACTAGAGGCTCGGAGGTCGACTAGGAAATCCTCCCATGGTAATTCCGTTCTTTGGTACTTGCACGATATGGTGCCCCACCATAAATCTGCTTCTTTAACCAAATAAAAGATGCCGATAGTTAACTATTTCTCCTTCGTTACCTCAAGGATCTCACAATCTTTTCCATACCTCGGATCCAGTCTTCTAATTCCACCAGGTCAAACCCTTCTGCATATGTTCTAGGGTTCCTCTTGGCTACCCTATCAGCATGGTCATCATACTTAACAGTATTACTTCCTTCCATACCGGAATTTGGGATTCTCTGTAAAAGTTCTCGTATCACTTGTCCTAAAATCTCGGGATGGAAAGGGTTAGGTGGGGGCATCATGTTCGCTAAGGATCCTAATGTCGGATTACTTGAGGTACCCCTTGGGGTCCCTATAGTTGTAGGTTCTGCCCTCGGAAATCGACAATTCCTTCCCCTTGTTTGTTTGAAGGGTGGTCGTTGTTTGGCGCGTGCGACATGCTACATTGTACCCATAAGATTTTAGTTTAAATCCCAATCATTCCACCCCCTTCACATGGTAGGCATTAAAGAAGAAAGTCTCAAGAAATCCTTTCATACCATACCCCTTGTCCCTTGTTATCTTCACATAATTTTAATCACAACCCATGTTCCCAAAACTTATTAACCCCCCATCTTGTATCCATGGTTAACTTGCAGATTTAGTGCATACGTAATTTCCCCTCAAGTCAGCAACATAACCATACCTCCTCTTCCTCACTTCTTAAAACATCAGGTTCTAAACACATGCAACCCTGAGACATTAAAAGCTAATTCCCAACCATAACATGTGAAAGTCAAACTTATCCTCGAAACATAAACCACAATATGCATGAAAACTAAAAGATAATTGTTCCATGATTACACCATTATTCTCCACATACTACGCAACCAAATACCACTTCTCATTCTTCTCCCCCGCTCTTTGCTTATACAGAATTTGAACTCCCTAAGAAGGGGTATATTCGTCATCCTCATCATCTCCATTGTCCTTAGTACCGCCACTCTCTTCCACCTTAAGCTGAACGGTAAGCTGGGGCCTAACGGATCCATGAAATAATAGGGGAATTCCCATGGTTACATTTCCCAGCATTCGGCATATTCGTAGACCTTCAGCTCAAAGGTCACCACAGACCATGCTCCTAAAATCTGAAATCGTTCTTCGTAGGCGCTTTGCTCGAAAGTATAGATAAAATTGCGGTACTTTTGTTGAAACCAAGTCCAGGGAATGCGCGTGCGGTAGAAACGCTAACAGACAGTGAGTCCTCTTCACCGGGTCGTGATATTGAGAGTTCTGGTTCTCTCTCAGTATGCGGAATACCTCTATGAACCTCATGACGTGCGCGAAAACACTATCTTTCGGCTTCATTAACATAGCATAAGGGTTCGGGGTCTCGGGATCGACCATCTATCACATCCTATGTCAATTTACAAATTAATGAAAATAAAATAAACATTCGATCGGCGTAGACTCATATCGTAATCCTTATCCGGACGAAACCCTTAACCATATCAAGTCTTAAACAACTTCGTGTATCACAATTGACCCCACACTTATAATATCACATCAACTTATAACTTAACATTTCTCATAAACATACATAACATTATCATTTAGTAAACCCTTCTAAACATATAGACTTGTAGCGATTCTTGAACCTAAAATTTTCAACCCTTACTCACTTTCCCCATATTCACGCATAACCCTTTATTCCCTAGGTCTTTTCATACCACCATACACATACCTAGACCTTTTCGTACCCCAATTTCATTGTTCAACTTAGAACAGGACTCAAGCCTTTCTACAAGTACTTGGTGTGCTTATATTCTAAAAGATCACCTGCATAATAACTCTTATCCCATCCTTTATATTGCTTGATTACCACTAAATTTATCATATACTTTTTTCCTTAACACCTAAAGATATCCCAAAGGTGGTTCTCCCAATTTGTTTTGCTCTGATACCACAACTGTAACACCCCCAGATTACTATTAATCACGCACCACATAACAACAAGAGACCCTTTAATCATACAACTTTCCAAAATATAAACTTTAACATACATGACATTCATAACCACCACACAAAACCACCAAGACTCAAAAGAGGTGCCCTTCATTTTCACATACTTCCCCAACATTTGGGCTCACAAGACTTCCCAAAGAAACTCCAAATTCGCCTGATGTTCTTTCACGTAGACTTCGGATTCCGCCCTTCTGAGATCTTGCCCTCGCCCTTCCCTTGAGATCCTAAAGGTGACAAAACTTAAAAGTGAGTTTAACTCAGTACATATACTACCGGACTAGGGAAAAGAAATAGAAGGTAAGGCTTATAGTTTAAAAATTTTTAAGCGCGGCTCCACAAAGTAAATAATAAAAAGTAAAACTATAAAAATGAAGACATAAGTAAGACATACTTACAGGATAGCCAAACTTGAATCAAATATGAAATTCATGTAACAACACCTTAAATTGATCAATCTTAACAATCCACAAAGCAATAAAATCATAAATTATATGCTAAAGGAAGTAAGTAACCTCATAGAAGGGGATACATGATCATGGTTTGCAATTGAAGGACGAAACTTGGATGGGCCGAATTAAAAGGATTCAAAACTTAACCTCGAAATCCTTTTCTTGGCCTTAAGAAGAGAGTAAGGAAAGGATTACAATCCTTGATTAAAATAACTTCATGACTAAAATAAAAGAGTCAGTAATAAAGGAAAATCAATACATGAAGAATCTTAACATATATGCCCCTACTTGCGATCATCGGCTAGGCCTCCGTATGCGCATACCCGGACCGATCGGGAGATCCGGATGGTGGATGACTATCCTACTGGCCAGATTTTCATGTTGTGCGTCTAAGGCACTAAGTATAACTCCTTGGGTGCACTAAGGCACATACATAATTTACATGAGGTGCACAAAGCACGTGAACATGGTGTGTACTATGACATTAGTTTCTTGGTGTGCTGCTAAGCACATTAAGCCATGGGCGGGGCCTTAATAACTTTAAAAGGTTCATAAAGTTATCTTTTCATAACAAACTTAACAAAAACTTTAAAAGAACCTTTCTTGACATGATCCTTGAGTTTTCTTAAAGGCTTTTTAGAAGATAAGCCCTTGGCTTTTCGTACCAAGTCTTAAACTTGATGTTTACAACATGAATTGGAATAATCATAATTTATAAGGTCATTACTTGGTTATAAAAACATAGAATTCCACTCTTAACACCTAAGGAAAAAAATTCCCCCATAAAGAGGGTATTGTTGGTGTATAAATCTTACATATAAATATATTTGCATTCTTGGTATAAGAGTATACATGAGTCCCATTCTGGCACATGTTCAAAATATAGTGAGAATAATTAATTACAGGAAACTCATAAAACCAAGTAGTACACGTACCTGAAACTTGAGAAAACACGACAACACGAGCAGGGACTTGAACAACGACGGGCAACGACCACTTGGAGGGACTTAGAAAAGAGAAGAAATTTAGAATTAGACCCCTATCTATGTAGAAGAAAAGATGGATAACTTGAATAAATCAACCGGCTTGAATTATGAATTTAATTCCCTAACATTCACTAAAAAGGGCATAACTATCACTATAGACATCGTATTGTTGCATAAGAGGACTTTCCGGAAAGCTTAAGATACGCCCTACAACTTTACAATAACTTCAAGGGCCAAAAACATGATAAAAAGGGTCAAAACACTCAATCACTTAATCTGCCCAGAATTTGCACATGTCGACTAGTGTTTTTTTTGGATTGAGTTATACTAGTCGGTTTCGGACCTATAAGCTGTCTACAGAAAGCTCATGACTCGTACTCCAACTTTCCTTTTCATCACCAATTGATTTAATCTTGGGAAGAGGTCGAATTTTAACCTAAAACAGGAGCAACCACTAAAATTTTTACTTCGAGAAAAATTCAGAATTTTTTTCCTTCAAACAAAAGCTTATAACTTGCTTATCCAGATTTGCGCGGCTTTACAATTTTGGCCATAAATACTAATATACTTAACGAAACGCCGATCCGTAAAAACCGGGTGTTAGCTAACACTTTTTTTCTAC
Organism: Portulaca oleracea; assembly: GCA_029582165.1. NCBI lineage: Eukaryota > Viridiplantae > Streptophyta > Magnoliopsida > Caryophyllales > Portulacaceae > Portulaca > Portulaca oleracea. Next base: position 20,520,351 of record CM055876.1, read on the forward strand.
CTAATTAAGCCTTAATAACACCAAATCCCTTTCCGTATTTTCTGGAAAACGAAACTCAACTAGATTGTATTCCTCAATGACATCCATTAACATGCAAGCTCAAGTCTTTGAGTTTTAGCCCAAAATCCTTCATGAAACATAACACGATATTCACACACACAACATCCAGCCTTGAAAGCCCAGAGAATCATCAATTACAACCATCTTAAGTCCATGCAACTTCACAACAAAAGCAATTTTCATAAACTAACATCAAACTTTACATGCACCCCTTTAAAACACCCATTTTTCTCATTTTATGAACAATTTATAGACATGCACTTGAATCAAACAATTTTTCTAGGTTTTCACAAAAAAATTACCCAACTAAAGTCACATGCACGCTTACTATTTGCAAAGAATTCGCTTGGGATAAACTAAAACAACAAAGGGTTATCAAGACTCACCCAATTCTCTTCCTTTGAACTAGAATTCTTCACCTTCCTTTGAATAACCACTAGAACCTCACTATAATCTCTGGAAACAACAAAAAAACCACCAAAATTCAGATTCTAACTTAGATTCAAACCATAAGAAAAGATGAGAGACAAAGAGAGAAGATTACACTTGCAAAAGAGGTGAAAGAGAAAAGGGGAGGAAGGTGGCGCGGTGGCCGGCGACGGTGATGTAGATTTGGTCCCAAACCTACATCATGGAAGCCAAGTACTTAGCTACATTCAAAAGGAGCTTGAAAATATCACACTTGGTTCACATTCGACTTGTCTAAACCATGGAGGAGTGATGATTTGCTCTCTAACTCAAGAACCATGAAGCTACCAAGGAAAGTGTCCTAGAGTGAATTAATCTACATTCCAAGAGCTTTCCAATGGTTCAAGAATCTTTAGATTTGGATAAGTATAGAGAAAGTTATCATCAAATGTAATCTAGGTTAGTTCATTTGTTTCTTTATGATGTCATTCTTGTATTAGATGATGTAAGCTAGTTTACACCCTTTTTCTTGAAATGTACACGCCAAGGGGGTCCTCTATTAGTATAAATAGACCCCTTGGGTGCCTTGTAATCTCATTCAATTCAATCAATATACAAAATTCAAACAAACACTTGATGTTGTTTTCTCTCTAGCCTTGCTAGTTTTCGAGCTCTCGAGGGAGTTTCAAGTTTCTCCCCTTCTTTCTATCCAAGGTTGGCATCCTTGGTGGTGAAAGGAAGGAATCGAAGAGTCTTGAAGGTGGTGTGTCTTTATCCTTCAAAGGTGCTTCAATCGCCATTATCGTTCATTCAATCAAAGCATTCAATCGTCCATTCATTCGTTCAACAATCACATTCGTTTGGTAATCATCTTTCATAGTTCTTTCCATCTTTTCTATCCATTTCCATTCCATTTTCGAATCCTAAGAACTTTGAGAAGGGAGATTTTCATCTTCGCTCTTAAAGATCCTAAACCCTTTTGTGTAATGAGATCTTGTGATCCCATTATACATCAAAATTGGTATCAGAGCTTAGGAGATTGATTCTCTTAGTTCTTGCACCATCTTTTTACAATCTTTCCATCACAAATCCATCCTCTCCCATCCTCTATTACACGACTACCATAGCTCCACAAAAAGAACCCCATAGCCCCACAAAGAACCCAAAATCAAACACAAAATCCACCTAAACACAAACCCATCTCATCCTTCACCCCCCCCCAAAAAAAACCCCAAAACCGTGATTCTTGCAATCTTTTTGCACCAAGATTGTTCAAGATGGAAGATTCAAGCACTTCGACACCTACACCTACGGAACCCCAAGAAGATGTTGAAGCTTTGAAGAAAAGAATCACCTATCTCAACGATCAACTTAAGAGATACATGCATCTACAACATAGGGTGAACCGTGGAGATAGTGAGGTTAATGGAACTGATGAAGAAGTGCAACAAACACGTCCCCCAAGGGAGGAACGTTTCGACTTCAAAGTGGAGATCCCCGAATTTGATGGTAATCTTGATCCTGAAAACTTTCTAGATTGGATGCAAACTGTTGAACGTATATTTGATCTTAAGGAAGTCCAAGACGACAAGAAGGTCAAATATGTGGCTCTTAAATTGCGAAAACATGCGTCCATTTGGTGGACTAACTTGCAAAAGAAGAGGCAAATACAAAGGAAGGACAAGATCAAAGCATGGATCAAAATGAAGAAGAAGTTGCAAGAAAAGTTCCTACCACCAAGTTATCTCCAAGATAACTATTACAAATTGCAACGTTTGGTCCAAGGGAGCAAAAGTGTTGAGGAGTACACAAATGAATTCGAGCATATCCTTTGGCGTTGTGATCTCCAAGAGGATGAACCTCAAACTTTGGTACGTTTTCTATGTGGTCTAAATGATTGGATTCGTAACATTGTTGAATTACATCCTTACCAATCTTTGGACGAATTGAGTTCTTTGGCCTTAAAAGTAGAAAGGCAAAGAAAGGAAAGAGGGAAAGAAAACGTGACCAAGTATCAAACCACATACAAACCCCCACAAAACACACGTTCTTACATTCCACCACAAAAATCCACATTCCCCACAAAACAACCAAACACAAGAGCACCACAAAATCAACCCCCATCCATCCCCAAACCCCATGTCCAAGAACCAAAACCCCTAGCCCCAAGAAGGTATTTTCGTTGTCAAGGCTTAGGACATTATGCTTCGGAGTGTCCTAACAAAAGGGTAGTATCTTTAGTGGAATATCAAAGTGCTTTGTACGTAGAACCGGAGTATCATGAAAATGAACATGAGAAAGAAGAAGAAGATGACGTGATGAGGAAGAGGAAGTAGAGGAGGCCGATGAAGGAGAAATGCTAGTAGTAAGAAGGGCCTTAAGTGTTGCTTGTGTCTCAAACGAGCTAGAACAAAGGGAGAACATCTTTCATACAAGGTGTACTATTCAAGGCAAGGTGTGTTCTCTAATCATTGATGGAGGAAGTTGCACTAATGCCGCTTCTACAACCATGGTGAACAAACTACAATTGGAGGTTAGTCCACACCCATCCCCTTACACCATTCAATGGCTAAGTCATGGGAAGGGAATTCGAGTGGTTCATCGTGTACTTGTAAGTCTTTCCATTGGTAGAAACTATAAAGATTCTATTTGGTGTGATGTAATTCCAATGGATGCTTGTCATATTTTGCTTGGGAGACCTTGGCTTTTTGATAGGCATGTCGCGCATGATGGGAGAATGAACACATACACGTTTATTCTCAACAAAAAGAAGATCACTTTGGCCCCTCTCTCACCATCATCGATCATACGTCCCCAACAACAACAACAAAAGGAGGAGACTAACATTGTGACATTCATGAAGGCCGAATATCATGAATTCCAAGAGCATAAAGATCTTATTCTAGCAAACTTGGAGGAGGAAGAAGCGACCCCAACTATTGAGCATGCACGTCTTCACCCTCTTTTGGAACGTTTCAAGCACTTGTTCCCAAAAGAGATGCCCAAGGGATTACCTCCAAGAAGAGAAATTGAGCACAAAATTGATCTAGTTCCGGGTTCTATGCTCCCCAACAAATCGGCCTATCGAATGAATCCAAAGGAAGCTCAAGAAGTACAAAGGCAAGTAGATGAGCTCCTATCCAAAGGCTTGGTGCGTGAAAGCATGAGTCCATGTGCCGTTCCGGTCTTACTTGTGCCTAAGAAAGATGGGTCTCAAAGAATGTGTATGGATTGTCGAGCCATAAACAAAATCACAATCTAGTATAGATTCCCAATCCCACGCCTTGAGGATCTACTTGATGAGCTACATGGAAGTGTTGTGTTCTCTAAAGTTGATTTGAGGAGTGGATATCATCAAATAAGGATTCATGAAGGAGATGAGTGGAAAACGGCATTCAAGACCAAGGAGGGCTTATATGAATGGCTTGTGATGTCATTTGGCCTTACAAATGCACCATCTACTTTTATGCGTTTAATGAATCATGTATTGAAGCCTCTTATTGGCAAATGTGTAGTAGTTTATTTTGATGATATTCTTGTATATAGTAGTAGTGAAAGGTAACATGTAAAGCATCTAGAGTTGGTCATGTACATCTTGGAGAAGGAGAAGCTCTACGTCAATTTGGAGAAATGCCATTTCTTCTCATCCAAGATTGTGTTCCTTGGATATGTTCTTTCACAAGAGGTCATACAAGTCGACAAGGAGAAGGTGAAAGCTATTCAAGAGTGGCCTACACCAAAGTCCATTCATGAGGTACGAAGCTTTCATGGTTTAGCATCTTTCTATAGAAGGATTATAAGGAATTTTAGCTCCATTCTTGCACCTATGACCGAATTGTTGAAAGAGAAGGAGTTTACATGGATTAGAGGTGCTAATGAAGCGTTTGAAGTGATTAAGGAGAAATTTTGTCATGCACCTATTCTTGCCTTACCATGTTTTGATAAAGTGTTTGAAGTTGAAGTGGATGCAAGTGGAGTAGGAATTGGAGCCGTCCTAACCCAAGAAGGTCGCCGCATTTCTTACTATAGTAAGAAGTTGAATGAAGCTAAGAGGAAGTATAGCACCTATGACAAAGAGTTCTATGCCATCATAAGAGCTCTTGAACACTGAAGGCATTATCTTCTAAGTGGTGAATTCATCTTACATAGTGATCAGGAAGCTCTTAAATTCATCCAAGGGCAACACAAGTTAAACCCAAGGCACGCCAAATGGGTGGAGTATATGCAAGCATTCCATTTTGTGATCAAACATAAAGCGAGACATCTTAACAAAGGAGCGGATGCTTTATCAAGAAGGTACTTACTTACCCATGTTTTAGATTCAAGAGTCCTTGGTTTTGAGCATATCAAAGAGTTGTATGAAAATGATGAGGATTTTAAGGAGGTTTATGAGCTTTGTAAGAAGCATCCCCATCACTTTTTTCACATTGAAAATGGGTTTCTCTTCAAAGGGAATCAACTTTGTATCCCTAAAAGTAGCATCCGAGAGTTATTAATCATGGAGGTCCATGGATCATCATGGGTCACTTTGGAATTGAAAAGACCTACCTTATGATGAAGGAGCATTATTTTTGGCCAAGCATGATTAAAGATGTTGAGCATATGGTAAAGAGGTGTAATACTTGCAATATCTCCAAGGCACATGCTCTACCACAAGGGTTGTATACTCCTTTGCCCATTCCACATCATCCATGGGAAGATGTGAGTTTAGACTTCGTTGTTGGTCTACCAAGAACACAAAGAGGCAAAGATTCTATTATGGTGGTCGTTGATAGATTTTCCAAGATGGCTCATTTTATTCCATGCCATACTACTTATGATGCTACTAAGGTTGCAAACCTTTATTTTGAGGAAATAGTGAAGCTACATGGCATTCCAAAGACCATGGTGAGTGATCGAGATTCCAAGTTCCTTAGTCATTTTTGGCTTACTTTATGGAAGAAGCTTGGTACAACATTGAAGTTTAGCACCGCATGTCATCCACAAACGGATGGACAAACCGAAGTGACTAATCGAACTTTGGGAGATCTTCTTCGGATATTGGTTAGTAAAGGGTTGGGATACTCTTCTATGTCATGCTGAATTTGCCTTCAATCGAAGTCCAAGTAAAGCCACAGGGGTTGTCACCTTTGCAAGTTGTTTATAGAAGGAACCCTCTCCAACCTATGAATCTCACGCCCATCTCTACATCAACAAAGTTTAGTTTTGAAGCTAACAAAAGGGTGGAAGAGATTAAGAAGCTACATGAGGAGGTTCGTGCTAAAATTGAGAAGTATACCTCAAATGTATCAAGTAGAGTGAATAGATCAAGGAAGAAGGTTGTATTTGAACCTGGAGACCTTGTTTGGATTCACTTGAAGAAAGAAAGATTTCCATCTAAGAGGAAAGGTAAGCTTGCACCAAGAGGAGATGGTCCTTATGAAGTTTTGGAGAAGATTGGTGATAATGCTTATAAGTTACAACTTGGAGAAGACTATGAAGGGAGTTGCACTTTTAATGTGAGTGATCTCAAGCCCTTTTATGGAGATAAAGAAGAACTTCCTAGTTTGAGGACAAACTCTTTTCAACTAGGGGGGAATGATGTAGATTTGGTCCCAAACCTACATCATGGAAGCCAAGTACTTAGCTACATTCAAAAGAAGCTTGAAAATATCACACTTGGTTCACATTCGACTTGTCTTAACCATGGAGGAGTGATGATTTGCTCTCTAACTCAAGAACCATGAAGCTACCAAGGAAAGTGTCCTAGAGTGAATTAATATACATTCCAAGAGCTTTCCAATGGTTCAAGAATCTTTAGATTTGGATAAGTATAGAGAAAGTTATCATCAAATGTAATCTAGGTTAGTTCATTTGTTTCTTTATGATGTCATTCTTGTATTAGATGATGTAAGCTAGTTTACACCCTTTTTCTTGAAATGTACACGCCAAGGGGGTTCTCTATTAGTATAAATAGACCCCTTGGGTGCCTTGTAATCTCATTCAATTCAATCAATATACAAAATTCAAACAAACACTTGATGTTGTTGTTTTCTCTCTAGCCTTGCTAGTTTTCGAGCACTTGAGGGAGTTTCGAGTTTCTCCCCTTCTTCTATCCAAGGTTGGCATCCTTGGTGGTGAAAGGAAGGAATTGAAGAGTCTTGAAGGTGGTGTGTCTTTATCCTTCAAAGGTGCTTCAATCGCCATTATCGTTCATTCAATCAAAGCATTCAATCGTCCGTTCATTCGTTGATCAATCACATTCGTTTGGTAATCATCTTTCATAGTTCTTTCCATCTTTTCTATCCATTTCCATTCCATTTTCGAATCCTAAGAACTTTGAGAAGGGAGATTTTCATCTTCGCTCTTAAAGATCCTAAACCCTTTTGTGTAATGAGATCTTGTGATCCCATTATACATCAGACGGGCAAGGACCACCAGGGATGAACGCTGGCGACAAGGCCCATGGTCGGCGGCGGTGGTTGGACAGGGAGGAGGCACGGGGGAGGTGAGGAGCCACAAGAGAAATGAGAGCCAAGGTTGTGTTTTGAGTTTTGAAAGTTAAAGAAAACTCCTCCCTCCTTTCTAATATGCATATATATTCATCATCCAATTACTAGGGCCCAAAAGTTTAACTCCCTCCTCCTTCTCTTTGAGGTAACCGGCCACTTGGCCCATAAGACCCAAAAATTGTCAATTTTTATTTCCCCTTCATAAATACATATCTCCCAAATTCCTAAAATATCTGAAATTTTTATAATCGTAAAATACTCATGGTAACCCAAAAATAAATATCAACCACCTCATAAATTCTTATACTCACCCCTTAATTCCTCAATAAAGGAGAGTCCTAAAAATTAAAGATCCCGTTACACAGAATTAGAAATCGAACTGAGATATCTTGAAATTTTAACGGAAGAGTTTGAAGAGAATTAAGCTTAAAGAGACAATTAGCCGATCGTTGCGCTGTTCAAGTACTGCAAAACATACACGGGTCAATAAAATAAAGGAGCACGCGCTTTACTTATTTCGTAAATAAATTTTTTTAATCTTGATTAATTACGCTAATTAACACATATTAAGGAGGGTTTTTCCTTGGGTCGTTACAATAATTAATTGGGTTTATTACACTGTGGTGTTGGGCTTAAGATTTATTTACAGTGAGGGCCTTTATTTACAGCTTAGTGTTGCCATCAATCAAACTCAGCTTTGACCAGAAAAATATTTGCAGTTAGGTGTTATTTAGTAGAGCCCAACCTATATGCATAGGTGTAATGATGACAAATGAATATTTAACAATTAAAATTGCATTTGCAGTTACCCTATTCGTTCAACTTGCTAACATACTGTATTTTGGGTTAATCACATCATTGGTTTGAGTTAACTACAATGAACTTCACGTACTCCTAACGCATAGTTCCAACATAAGATTTGTATACTGAAATTGGTAATTAATAAAGTAAAAACTACATAAGTTATGCTTTAGGGTTATGAAGATAGGTCATATGGGTAATGATGCTAACATAAAACACTCAACAATATGGACATCATGGACGGTTAACCCAGAATAAGTTCATGTTAACCTACTGTATTTTGGGTTAATCACCTCATTGGTCTGGGTTAACCTACAATAGACAGTTAACTCATAATAAGTTCATGTTAACCAAGTTATGTTTGGGTTAACCACCTCATTGTTTTGGGTTAATCTACATTGAAGTTCATCGACTACTTATATTAAATACATCAGACATGTTACATCAGCAGCAGGCCTACTTGTTTTTACCAAATTTTAATCAAAAATAAATTCATGGTCAAGCTAACTTGATTGATGGCAACACCAAACTATAAAAAAAATATCTCATTTTAATCAAAATCTTAAGCCCAACACTAGAGAGTAATAAACCCTAATTAATCACCGCTAACATTTTCCATTCATAAGTTCTCCATAAAAAAATTATAAAATTTTACTTTTATTGAGGTATTTTCTACTATAATAATAATAATAATAATAATAATAATAATAATAATAATAATAATAATAATATAGTTTCATACAATAGATCTAACAGTGAAACATTTTTGGAAATGAATTGTGCATAATTCAGAACACCAAGTAATTTAAAACGGATGGACTATATACATGCTAAACCTTCAATGAAATATATTCTATTACATTAACTTATATGATACAGGATAAATCATACAATCAATAGATACATCGAGAATTATCATACATATATACATAATATTTATCGATCTAAGAATGCCTATATTTGATTCTCCCAACTTTTCAGGCTTCCTCATGAAGCGAAGGACTTTCATAAGAGTGATCACCAGAAAACCTCTTAGAACATTAGGGTCCATTTTGAGTTTGAGATTGGTAGCTCGCACGGAAAAAATGTAACAAACCGAATTTTGGGTAATGAACAGGCTGTCGAAATCAAATTCTTGCTTACTAGACGGGTTCCTCTTGAGCCTTTCGAAGCTCATCATCGATGTCGTGGACCTCTTGGAGTGTCAAAGTCCGACGGTTTGGACAATCGACTTGAAAATGACCATAACCATGACACTTAGAGCACTTTCGACCTTCCGTCTGTCGAGGAGGTTCCGTTGGAGTCTCCGTAGCAAGTCCCTTTCCTTTGTCAATTCTTGGTGTCGGTGTGGACTTGGGTGTCTCGCTAGACTTCAGAGTGCTTAAATCCGGAGGGGGTCGGTTAGAAGGTGAGTAGACGGGTCTAGACAAGGGCTTGGTGTTGGACCTTTCCATTCTTCTCCGCTCAACTCGGAGAGCCAAACTACACAATTCATCCATGGAATAGTATGGTTGGACCTCAACCCTTTTAGCAATTGAGGAGTCCAAACCATTCAAGAAACGCATCATGGTTTGATCTTCCGGCTTCTGAAGGCCACTTTTAATAAGAAGTTGCTCGAATTCCGAAATGTAATCACCGACGGTTCGTTTGCCTTGGGTAAGAGCATACACTTTCCTCAAATAATCATGCCGGTAGGTGTTTGACAAGAAGCGGCGATTCATCACTTGCTTAAGCCGTGTCCAAGTAGAAATCCATGTCTTTACTTCATGAACAATTGGACCTCAACCCTTTTAGCAATTGAGGAGTCCAAGCCATTCAAGAAACGCATCATGGTTTGATCTTCCGGCTCCTGAAGGCCACTTTTAATAAGAAGTCGCTCGAATTCCGAAACGTAATCACCGACGGTTCGTTTGCCTTGGGTAAGAGCATACACTTTCCTCAAAACATCCTGCCGATAGGTGTTTGACAAGAAGCGGCGATTCATCACTTGCTTAAGCCGTGTCCAAGTAGAAATCCTTGTCTTTCCTTCACGAACCCGTTGTACCTTCATATTCTCAAACCAAAGCGAAACGGCCTTGGTGAGTTTCAAGCTCGCGATCTTATAAGCCTTCTCGTCATCATACTCCTTGGTCTCGAAGATCCTATCCATCAATTGGATCCATTCGATATAGTCGTCCGGATCATTGGACCAATTGAATTCGGGAATATCAATCTTGACATCTTGGAAATCGTCACGAGGGGGTTGATCATACACGTTCCGACAAATTCGACGTCGAGGAGATGTTGGGAGGAGGACGGATAGGGCTAGGTGCACGCCTCGGACGTTCAACTCGAGGGCGAGGTTATCGAACCGCGCCATGAGTGCTTCCATGTTGCGCTCAATGGTGGAGAACCGATTATTGAAGGCGATACGTAGTAAGTCGATTCTCGAGAGCTCGAATGTGAGGGCTACTCTAGGGGCTTGATTCCTCTCGTTCGGAATTAACTTCTCCGTTCATAACGAGGGAATAGGTGGGGGACGGTATGTGTTTGGGGAAAATTTTGTGGAGTTTGGGGGTTTTCTTGTAGTTGGATTGTGTTTGGTCAAGGGTTCTTTGTGTTTTTCTCACTTGGGAATTTTATCGAACACCTTGTGTGCACAAATTTCCAACTTCACCTCAAAAGCTCCAAATTGCTTCAAAAATCACAAACACAATACGACAAAACATACTCCAATACTCTTGGAGGCACAAGGAATGGGGAACACCAATATTTGCATTCAAAATACCAAAATTCAACAATAGAGAATAAACTAGCAAGAACAATGGAAAAAACACAAGCTAGATGAAGAACCTTAGGCTCTGATACCAAATGGAGCATGGCGCGGTGGGGAATTGATGGTTCTAGCTTGATTTGTTATTGTAGAAGAGAGGAGAGCAATCCATGAACAATAGAATAAGGGGATAAAGATGAACATCTCAATCACCCATGCTTGAACTTCTCATCAATAGCCTTGAACTTGAATAATAACCAAAATCAACCAATATCAATAACCTTGAACACCAAATGGGAGTGGATATGACCTTGGATAAAGGTAGTCCACCACCAAAGCCTAACACCCCACCATGACCATCATAAAGGAAACATCCACCAAATGATCAATAAAGGAATGACTAGAAACACCACCAAAAGATTGGATAAAGTAATCTAGATTTTTAAGAGAAAAGGGAGCAAACCCTAACAATGCCTTAGCAATTCATTCAATATTATAATCTGCCTGGAAAAGGGTGCTAAACATGTACTAAACAGGAAATTAGGTTAAAACAGAACAAAAATAGCGAAAGGCGAGTCAGTCGTTTGTCCGCCTTGGTCTGTCGCTGGCCAGGAGGGGTCGCGGGTGCGATGTTCTGAGCAGGAGATGGGCGCGGGCGTGGCTCTTGGCTGGCTCGGTCGCGGCTGTCCACTGAAGGGCAGGTCGCGGGCGCAACGTATTATGTAGCGGGCTCGACCCTCTGTGCAGAAGCTTGGCGCGGGCGTGCTTCCTGGCGGCTCGGTCGAGTCATGCTGCTGTTTGCCGGCACTCATTCTGCCTCGAATTTTCAGGTCCTTGGGTACTTCCAAGCCTCGACACTCTTCATTCCCGGGATGACCCAGCCCGGTCCCGAGGCCTCCGGGTCGGAAGCAAGTCCTGAGCCTCTCCAAGCTCGTCCAATGTGCAGCTTACCTAAGCCATTCCATCGTGACACTCATCACCCCACCCTTTACAAAGATGTATCGATTCGTGAATGCTAGAGGTCGGGCGGGTGTCGTTTGAGATTGCCGGGTCGTTTTTTTTATCCCTCGAGTCTCTTTTCACAAACCCGGGCAAGGAAGCTCAGGTCCAAACCCAACACGGTTCAAAGGTTCTTTTAATCGAAACTTTCACTACTTTGCATAGTTTAAGGTAAAGAAAATGATTATGAAAGGATGGAGGAAACAAAGACAGATTAACAGGAAAAAATAAGAGAAAAAGGGGCTCAATGGTCGGTTTTCGCCACCTAATTGTTACCCTCAAACAAAGCAATCCCGGACAAAGCACTAAACCAAGCTAGAAGTTAGGATATTGCAAGAATAAAACCACTTCGGGGCCTCTCTCAAGGTATACCCGAATTTAACCCTCGAGGTTTGTCCAATAATCTCTTAAGGACTCACCTAAAGAGTTTGAAATGCAAATCTCCCTACCCGGACTCCTCCACTATTCTCATGTGGATTTGTTCATATATCCATTCGAATACTCTAAAGACTATGTTTGAGTAGATTCAGTGAACTTTCGCCACACTAAATCCCGTAGTCAATAGGGTGGTCGGATGAAAACTTCATTAACAATGCCTAATGCTCTATCTAGAATAAACTCTAAGCAAGGGATCCCATTAACGGCTAAACTTCCCCCTAAACCCTAAGGAAACTAGCCACTAATCTTGTCAACAAACATTAAAACTAACAAACCTAAAGCAAGAAACCTAAACATGATATTAAGAAAGGAAACACAACAAGATTAATCACAAAGAACTAATTAAAACAAGTAATAAAAGAATGAAATGAAACTTACCCAAATAAGAACTAGGATGATAATAATAGAAAGAAGAAAATCCAAAGCTTGAATAATAAGTCTTCAAAATAAATGCTCCTTAATTGCAATAATCCAACCCAATACAATAAAGGAAGTGTTTGAGAGAAAATAAAAGAGAGAATCTACCTAGAGAAAGGTGCTAAGTAACTCTAAAAAGGAAAGATGAACAATCATTCAAAAGCTGCTAGGATTAGATTTGGACCGAGTTTATATACGTAAGGGAAAGTTACACAAAACACGGTCGTTTTGGCCCCTACAATTCCGTAAGTCAAGGTCGTCACGGGCGCTACCCCTGGTCGTCACGCCTGTGACGAGGCGATTTCAAAATCGCGGGCTTGGATTCTTCGCTGAGGTAACGGGCGCTACCTCTAGACGTCACATCCGCTACCTTCTGGAAATCAATACTTGGGAATTCTCTTCAGCAGCGTCGGTGGCGCTACCCTTGGGGGTAACGACGGTGACCTCGTTCGGCAACTTGACTCTAAATTCCTCAAATTTGGTCACAGACGCTACAAGTGAGGTCACGCCCGTGACCATCCTGACTTGGCCTTTTGCTTGATTCCTCCCACTTGGTCACGGGCGCTACATAATGGGGCCACGCCCGTGACCTCTTGGGGAATTCCTTGAATTCTCTTGGCCTTAGGGATGAGGGCTGTCTTCTGGGGTCCCGGGGCGGCTTCCTTGAAATCCCGAGCGGGGGATTCAAGGCACCATTGAACTTAGTGTTTTCATGTTACAAATCCAAACTAACTTGCACAAACTAGTAAAAGCACGGGTAAGAAACATTTATTAAGAAAGAGAACGAACTAAAATTCTAAGTAAAAACAGAAACATTTAGGCTCAAAAACGAGCCTAAACACATGCGCTAATTAACTCTTTAATTAATTATAAGATCATCTCATTGCTCTTTAAATTTAACAGTTTAAATAAACTATTGTACTATGTTACCCCTTCATTCTATATTATTTGTCGTTTTTGGAAATTATACCGTGAAATTTTTAATAATTTGTCAATAAATTTCTCAATATATATAATGAATTATTATAGAACATTATAACGTCATTGAATTCGTAATAAAAAATAATATTCTAAAAATAAAATGTTCCAAATATTATTAAAAGATATATAAGAAATTATTATTTAAAAAGTTGATATTGCAAATATTGATAGACTGATGAAGTGATAATCAACTGATAACAAATAATATAAGGGAGTGATTAATAAATTCGAGTAAATATGAAAGTTTTAGCTTGCACCAAATATCGAATACTAAAAAAATCTCACTTGCACCACGAAATTTATCGTGACTAATGTATAAATTTCTCGTGGTCGATGTAATTAGCTATGGAAATTATTCTTGCGGCCTATCATGGCATTTAAGCCTGTGTCTAACACACAATTGCCATGGAAAAATTGTTGGCATGACCATCTACCATAACATTTTCTATAAAACCTTTAGTGCCTTACTTGTATCCAACTCGGACCGTTTTTTTATTCGCAGTGGAACCTTTTATGGCTAATAAGTACGTTAGCCATAGCTAAACAAATGGCCACTATTCCGTACCATTGTATAATTCATAGCTAGCAACTCAATCAGTGTCATAAGTCATGTCATCATTCATTTAATATGTACAGATAAAGATGTCTCTATTAAGACTCGAACACACAAAGCAAGTAGCAAACAAGAATTTTGGTAGGTGAACCACTGTGCCATGTACGTATCATTATATAGTTGCTAATAAATCCAGATAATATATAAAAAGAAACATAATTTTTAGTTTTAATTAAGAGCCAAGCCTCAACTTCGCAGCAAAATTTTACTCCCTATTTCTTGGATGTACGGTATATAAATGTAAACATTGATATGTAACTATTTTCTGTATTGGAGATGACGAAGAAGTATCTAGCCACGAAAATGGTTTCATAGTGGTGAATATATAGAGAATTGGCCATAAATATTTGTAGGAGGCAAAAATTTGTCGACCAACTAAAAAATGACACGTGGAAAATAAAATAAATTTATTCGGTCAATTATTATCCGCCACGTGTTAAATTAATTACGGAGTTTCATTTAATTGAATTTTAAATGGAAATGCATCCTGACCAATAATATCATGACACATGTCAAAGATGATGCAGAAAATATTAATTATTTTTTTATTTAAAGTTAAAGGAATAATTAATTAACTTGGGCCCTAGCCCAAAGACCAACTCAAACCCTAGGGGTCCTCCCCCTTCATTTTGAATCCCCCCGGAGATTCAGCAGTCAGCATCCAGAGGCTCTAGGAGATCAAGCTGCGAGCAACCTCCAGCTACCAAGCACCAAGGATCGAAGTCTGCAGAAGATCAAGATCAAGTCTCCAAGTCTTCGGCACATCTTGATCAAGAACAACAATGGAGTTCTTCTGCAAGATACTCTGCAGTATACACTCTGCAGTCTTCCCCCTGACATTCGGCATTCTGAACTCCAGAGGCTTCAGAAGATCGAACTACAAGCGACCTCCAGCTACCAAGCGCCAAAGACCAACGTCGGCTACTTTAACAACTTATGTTCTTCACATCAAAGATTGCAGTCGTCTAATTCCTCGTCTAGTTCATCGATCGAGACCAAGCAATAAGCCCTCGCATCCAAGAATCGGGAGAACTACAACCAATAGTCAACCTTCAGACGGTTAAACTTCAAGCAGACTTCAGCTACCAAGCACTAAGGGGATCAACGCTCAAGACTTTCAGCTCAAGAACTACTACAAGAATTCTTCAGCTAAACTTGCGTTTGAGATCGAGATCAAGTGCTCGCGCCCTTGGCTCATCCATGTTTTAGGATATCGAATCAGAGGACTACTTTATTGTATTTAATACAGAGATTGTACTCGCATACATTCGGATATTAATACAAATTAATTTTGTTTCTGAATTTCCTGTCTTTATTTATCTTAGACTCGAAATTTGTGTTTACAATATTTTTATCATCACCAAATTTACAAACTGACCACAAATTATTTTCTTCCCATTTTAATTCTCTTAATTAGCCACTAACAATTTACTTTCATGACAAGCTTTGCTTAAATGTACGAATTCTAAGAGTGAGTTTGGTAGGGGGGAAAACACTTTCTAGGAAAATGTTTTCCCAATTTTCTAATGTTTGGTACAAAAAGGGTTTGAAAAATCATTTCTAAAGAAAATTAATTTCCTCTAAAGGAAGGAAATTGACTTCCTTTGTTCAACTTTAAAAAAAAATATTTTTCACCCTTGATTATTGAATCGATTTTAACTACTAACTCAAACTGAAATTTGAGAGCGTACATTAACAGTTTTTCTCGAAATTTTGTAACACGATAGAATTGATTAAAAAAAGCTTAAATATAAATTTTTAGCTCAAAATATTTTTATCAGATGACATTTATCGTGACATATACCAAAATTTTTTGCTGCTAAAACTAACTGAAACTTTAAAAAATTCAAACTGAACTGTTTGAATCAAAACTTTATGATTTGATAGTATGGACTAAGAGAAGCTCAATATAAATTTAAGCTCTAAATATTTTCATTTGTAACATATTTCGCTACTTTTGTCAACATTTTTTGTTGTTAAATATAAATGAAACTTAAGAGCAAAATTCGATTTTATTGGCTTGTCACAAAACTTTACAATATGATAGAAATGACTAAAAAAAGCTCAAATATGAATTTTGAGCTCCAAATATTTTCATTTGTAGCATATATCGCTACTTATGTCGATATATATGGTTATTTTCCGAAAAACGATTTATCTTCTACCAAACAAAGGAAAATTTAGTATGGAAAATCATTTTTTTTGAAAAATCATTTATGCTGAAAAATGATTTCCTTTCCTTCTGACTAAACACAACCCCAATATTAATTAATGCAAAATTTATCCATCAAAACTCACCTCCCACGACTACTTTCACAAGGCGAGTTATCCTTGTATATAGATGATTTGGCATATTCAGTCACATAGCATGGCAAAGCTCATATATAACATTCAAATTCCTCCCCCTAAAAAAAATAAAACAAAGGACAAATATTAATAAAATACTTCCATCCTATTTGGATGATTCTTACAAGAAAAATACAGTTTATGAGTTGGTCATATTTTAAACTTGTTACTTGATGAGAAATTAAAAAGAAGATATTACATCCCAATTGGCGCTTTCTTTGAATTTCAAGGAATTACTATTTTTTTTCCTGCTATAAAGAAGTGGTGGATCGATCCAGTAGTTGTACACGGTCAGACATTAATTGCATGGGAGATGGAAATATATTATTACAGTAAACTTTCCATTTCATTATTTGAATGAGGAGAAGGAATTTTGGTTGAATAATTCCTAACAAGCGAAACTCGTATGAAATTTCAACAAATTGGGAAGTCCTAGTCCTCAGGCTCTATTGAATTGGTTTATTGCCACTTGGTTGATAACGTATATACACAAAATAAAAATTTCACCTACCTAAAATTACTAATTCTCATGCATCCCCTCCGTTATAGTGTTATGTGATGCATTTCACTATCTTCAAAATAATCCGTCTCAAAAAAGGCTGTTGTATCATCTAATGTGAGATGATATTGAGGTAAAGATAGATCGTATAGCTGGGATTATTGGCAATAATATAGGGGTGCATGCGTTTCCTCGATGATTCACCAAATTGAAGTTATTAATTCAACAGCGTGATGAGTTGTGGTGTTTCTGATGGGAAAATGATATTTGACCGGCTTGAATCTTCATAATCTTCACCTGACTTGACTTCTTGGTCTTCTTGCGGTATGTATGACAAGATGGAGATATGACTTAATAACCAATGGTTAACTTATTTGGATATCGCTAAGAGTCATGACTTCGAATTCATTTTCCTTAAGAACTATTTACTATACCGTAAATGTTCCGAGGGATAAAACTTAGCTCTTGTTGTACTCAAGACATAGGTTTCTTACTTGAGTCTCAAGTATAGCTGCAGTCTATACTTGAGAGGATGTGATTACAGAATGGAAGAATTGATGCTTGTGATGATCTCAAATGGCTTGGGAATGTCTCCTATTTATAGGAGAATTCCACCCTAATCCAACCCTAATCACACCCCTTAGTCAAAGGTGTAATTAAGGTCCTTAATGGAGAATCAAGACCTTGACTTGGTCATGATAACATAACTGTTGGATCTAATACCAAGCTTAATATTGATATTATAAACTTAATACTCAAGATTATATAGCTGTTAGCATTAAAAACACATTTCTGGCTTTCAGTACGGTCCGTGTTGGGAGCAACACGGTCCGTATTGCCTCAATACGATCATTGTTGAGCCCAGAATGATTTTTCTTGCTCTCTGGAGACCAACACGACCCGTGCTGGTCTTTTATACACTCGTGTTGATCATATTATCAATGTTTATCTTATATATGATCCTTATACTTGTTCCACATGATTTCTTAGGCTATATAATCTTCTTATACTCTTGAAATAATTTCAACAATCCCCTGCCATTTCAAGAGTATATAAAACCCATGAAATGATCTTACTTAAGGAGTTCACACCCCCGCCATTTGAGATATACCTTAACTTGTAATCACTCGAGAAACCCACAAACATATGCATAATGAAAAGTAGATTCCTCTTTGAACTTTTCACTTAGTATACACAAGCCAAAATTGAATCCAAATCACAAAGTAGACATGTCTTTGAACTTTGGATTCATATTGATCAACTATACTCGTAATACACACACGTTTGTTTTTTAAGTCTTAGTGCTAGTACTTTGACACTGTTATCCGGTCTTGTGTCCTTATCCTTAGTAAGTGTTTCGGAACTTTAGCCCTAAGTTCCTTTCAGCGGCCACACATCACAGTTTACATAGGTAGTCTTTGAAATTTACCGCCCCTATAATTAGGCTCCCCAAAGTCTATTAAGAGTGTCACCACTCAACCTCTTGTCATTACAGATATTAAGCATCACTTAACATGAGATGTGTAAAATCGATGCTTCCTACTACTTTAGACAACTCCGTAGTCATTTGAACTTTAGAAATTGGTGGTATTCCAATTCGTAAAGTTGAGTCATTGTTGTGAAGTAGTAGATGTTTAGGCTACTTAACCCATCTCGAACAACAAGGTCCACTAGATATATAATTATATCTTTACCATGACCTTAATAAGAATATCCTCACCATAATATAAATAACCATCATATTATTTTTGGATATAATCACACTATACTGTTTGTAAACTTGATATGGATCCTCTTATATGCTTATCATCCAAAACACCATGGATACAAACCTGTAAACAAAATAACCTCGCACTTGACAAACCACTTAACCTTTGATTTATATGGAAATCGAATTTCCAACTTATATGTAATTAAATCATTACATCTCAATCATTTGCTACATATTTGAACTTATAACTTTAACTCATTGAATAAACAATGGTTCATAATCATGAATGATTATATTATAGAGTATACTACCAAGTATATGGTTAAACCATCACATTACCTTGGTTGTATTCTCTCCTTTTATATTTAAGTCTACCCTTCAAAGCATATAGCTATGAAGACTTAAAACATAATACTTAAACTTTATCATTACTAAATCCATTGATAAAGATATATCATCATGAATTTAGAATGATCAAATG
The DNA here is from genome assembly GCA_029582165.1 of Portulaca oleracea. Lineage (NCBI taxonomy): Eukaryota > Viridiplantae > Streptophyta > Magnoliopsida > Caryophyllales > Portulacaceae > Portulaca > Portulaca oleracea. The sequence goes on from CM055876.1 coordinate 20,539,348, forward strand.
TATAAAAATTATACACTTCTTATGTAGCAAATAAACTTGATATATGCATACTCAACTTATGCAAACAACATAGACCATTCTCAATCATGATTATCCGAAAACCTTGATCATAAATTAAACTTCATGAACTTGTAAAACCTCAAAGAATAACCATTTCCATAATCATGAATTATAGTCTATCACAAGTACGCATAATTCCTTGTGAAAACCTTCCTTATATCCCACTACATGCTCTTATAAACTTGAAAAAATTTATCAAGGACAAACATGCATTCAACTTATATTTATGAATACACTAAAACACATGAGTAATCATGTTCAATCTTATACTTATCTAATCATGTTTGATGTTTCATATGCCATTACTCAATGAATACATATATGTAAACATATACATATTGACACATAAACCATACAAAAGTATGAAATCTTCTCATATATCTTATACAATCCATTCACTTATTTCATAAAGAAATTTATCTTATAGTGAACTTGCATAAATCTTAATAAACTCTTATCATATTAAAATACGATTGAATAACATGAGAAGCTTACACCAATCAAACATGTAGATAAACTTATGTCCATGTCACTTATGAATAACTTGCATAGCCTAAGTACATAGTTGCAAGTACATGATTTACAACTACTTAAAATAACATGTAGTAAAAAGGTCATACTTAAGCTTACTAGCATGATCAAACTTATAAACAAAATATTAAGTGAATACAACTCCACTCATATTTACTTGTCAAGAATAAAGCATGTTCTTGTCTACTTATATTTCCATGAATGAAGGAAATTAACAACTTATGATTCTACACACTCATATAATCACATAAATCAATTTTGCACTTTAAGAAAATCAAGCAAATTTGCCTTAAGCACTTATAGGATCAAGTGATTATTCTTAAACTTGTGACGCCATAAACAACATAGAGTCAAATACTTATTTCAAACAAACCAAAACTTAATTCCTCTTGGCATGCTTGAATAAATCATAAAACTCTATAAACATTAATAAACATGAATCACATGGCAAGACACTTGTAAATATGCATGAAAGTCAAAACTTAAATAAATTTCATACTTGACTTAAACTTAATACAAACAACTTAACAAAAACATATGAAATTTCCTTTGCATAATTAGCTAAGTAAATTAGCCAATAATCTTGTAGGTTCAACTTGTTAGAAATAATCATGAGTCGCAACATCTTATACTTTTGCAACATCTTATAAGCATAGAAAGCTTTCTTGTCAAACTTATACATATTATGAATTCCACTACTTGTATCCATATTATGTATATTTAATAATATTTTGAAATAGCCTAGACAACTTGTGTGTATGTACCTTAAATTTATACATACCATTAATTATATAAACATGATTAATCCTTTGTCTTTCTTATTAACTTGTGTACTCTTAAATTTCCAATAGGAAACTATATTAGCCATTTATAAACTAGCACAAAATAAATCGCATATGATTTCTCATATATAATTACTTATATGGCTTCTTGTACATAAACTTACAATTTCATCTTAATAACCATATAATGTTGCCAATACTTTATCAACATATATAATCACATATATATGTACTTGTAAAATAACAATAACTTATTATGCTTGTCTTATTATAATACTTATAAGCATAATAAGAATATACTCATGATAATAATTAGAAATTTGAACCTTAATGCACACATAACTTATAGTGGATTTCTCAAAAAACTTGAATCAATAAACAAGCCACTTGTATGCATTCAAATAATTCTCATAAAAATTATACTTATATGCAAAGCTTATCTTAATAACAAATTCATATTTGACTTTCAATTGCATAAACTTATTTCAATAAACAAGAATAGAAACATAAACTTGAGATAACCAAATAGAATTTCATGGCAACTTATAACTTATAAATTAGAAACATAATACTTTTGCCAATACTTATATTCTATTTTCATGCTTCAAACTTAATCATAAAATTAACTTAAAAATCATGCTATTAAACAATACTTGAACAACAATAGGCAAAACAATAAGCATGAAATCACTCATACCTATCACTTATAAACATGGAACAAATTTCCAAACATGATATTAATAAAGGTCTAATCAACTTGCATGTACCCATCCTTCATATTAATATCGAAACAATAGGGGGAATAAACTTAATGATACTTGAACATGTGAATAAACATGAAAAAATTCAGATTATAAGAAGCAAAATATTATCTTGCTACAATGAATTTCCACATTAAGCACCTTAAAAACTTGTAACTTAAAACATCCAACCAAGGAATATTTTAATGACAATAACCTCATCCTTATTACTAGTATGAAACTTCCATGTAACTTAATATCATAGCCAACTTAAAACATATGGCTAAAATAAACTTGTAACTTATGTAGGTGTTCAATAGTGCACTTAATAATATATAAATAAATAAATATTTATTTTGACTTTTTCTTGCACCATCCTTCAACAACTACCTTATCATGGAATTTCAATACAGTTATCCTTAATGTCATTTCTTATAAACCAATTAAATATGCCAAAGGTAGTAAAACACATTCATACCATTGGTATTAACTTGATAATATAGGCAACTTAAACATGGTCAATGCACATGCATATAACCCCCAAATAAACACCAACTTAATTACCTTTGACCTCCTTGTAAATGCCTTGTTGTTACCTTGCCCTTAATCCATGTAAACATCATTGCATAATCGAGCAACAATTCCCATCATGAACATCAAGATCTTGTACTTGTATTGCCATACTTATGTATCAATTTCTCATCTATACAAAACACATATAGATAAACAAATGATTAATAGACTTTTAACCATTAAACTTACTCAATAAAACTTAATTAACTTGTATGAAAAATTGATACTAATAAACTTGTAAAATATAAATTACTTATCTTTGTAATCCCTCTTAAATCTTGGATGTCCAATGTGCTCTAAGCCTCCTCCAATCTTGTCTTGTAAAATAGTTCTTAAGATTGATGGAAAAAGATGTTTGACTGACTTGAATCTTCATCATCTTCACTTGACTTGACTTCTTCATCTTCTTGCGGTATGTATGACAAGATGGAGATATGACTTAATAACAAATGGTTAACTTGTTTGGGTATCGCTAAGAGTCATGACTTCGAATTCATTTTCCTTAAGAACTATTTACTATACCGTAAATGTTCTAAGGGATAAAACTTAGCTCTTGTTGTACTCAAGACATAGGTTTCTAACATAGGTTTCTCTCAAGTGTAGCTGCAGTCTATACTTGAGAGGATGTGATTATAGAATGAAAGAATTGATGCTTGTGATGATCTCAAATGGCTTGGGAATGTCTCCTATTTATAGGAGAATTCCACCCTAATCCAACCCTAATCACACCCCTTAGTGAAAGGTATAATTAAGGTCCTTAATGGAGAATCAAAACCTTGACTTGGTCATGATAATATAGCTATTGGATCTTAATACCAAGCTTAATATTGATATTATAAACTTAATACTCAGGATAATATAGCCGTTAGCATTAAAAACACATTATGGCTTTCAAGACGGTCCGTGTTGGATCAACGGTCCGTGTTCCCTCAACACGATCCGTGTTAAGCCCAGAATGGTTTTTCTTGCTCTCTGGAGACGAGCACGACCCGTGCTGGTCTCCTATACATCGTGTTGATCATATTATCAATGTTTATCTTATATATGATCCTTATACTTGCTCCACATGATTCCTCATGCTATATAATCTTCTTATACTCTTGAAATAATTCCAACAGTTTTTTTGGAAGTCGTTGGTGCAATCGTCCTTGCTGTGATTTTTCGATCTAGCAGTGTTTGGAAGTAGCATTTTCTTTAGGATTGGTTGCTGTTCTTCATACGATTTGTTGTTTATGTAATCTTTTAAGCCTTTCGGCTAACAATAATCGAAAGAAATCATCTAATGTGAGATAGTTTTACTGTTCAAAAGCTTCTACCTTAAGGTTTAAGTCATAATCATATGTGATTTGAATAAAGAGTTCAAATTATAATGGCTACAGTTGTTGTTAGATAAATAAGCAAGATAGCAGCGGAAGCATAATAAATTGAGATGATGGATATTACGACAAAATTCAGGAACGAAAATAAGAGCGATAAAATCAAACACCAAATTTACGTGGGAAACCAAAGAACTCGGAGAAAAACCCACGGATGGCGACAGCCAGAAAATAATCCACTATGAGAAAGGACGAGTACAACCTGATCACTACCATAGGGTGTGATGCAATCATCAACGGAGATTACAGTATAAATCTCTTTCTCACACTCAACTCACAATCTCTCAGGATACACGGGGAAAAATATTAGTGTGACTCACTCTCTCTCAATATTTTTTCTTTCTTGCTCTGGTTGTTTTCGATGGTTTGATGGAGAAAACTGGTGCCATATATATACTGAAAAAACCTAGGTTAGAAAAATTAACCTAAGACAACCCTAGCCGCTGGCTATCGGGTTTCGTGTGCAGCGGCCCAACAGAGCGAACAAGACTAGCCCTGGGCGCTGGCAGCGTCAAGGAGATGCTAGCCGTGTCTGCCAGGGGAGTGCTTCTGAGACGGACGCTGGTAGCAACCTCTAACCACCAATCTGGCCTTCCACCTTGCACTCTCTACACCAGGGATACCCTCTTTCTTCTTGTACACCCACTTTGCAGTAAGACCTCGTCGCTGTAGGACCTGCAAAATCGCCCCCCGTTTAGGGGTGTTGGTTTTCGGATGCGCTACTTAGGTGATCGGGAGCCGACTAAGGTTGCTTAATCCTTAAATAAGGATATTTTTATTTTCAAAATTCATTTTCGGGGTGATGAAACTTTATTTATTTATAAATCCGTTTTTTATTATTTAAACACTCGAAATTACACCGAAATATTTTAATAATGGCTTAAAACTGGCCTAAACACCAAATCTAGGCCCATGAGGAAGCAAACGGGCCGCTAGAACCTGTCAAAACCCGCGGGGGTTTTGACAAATCCTGGGTTGGGCCATCTGTTTCCTTGGGCCAGAGAAAGGGAGTTTGAACCAATAAAACCCGCTGGGGTTTTATTGATTCCTGGCCCACTTTCTCTCGGTTTTAACGTTGAATGGGTAAGAGGAAGATCTTAAACCTTTTTTTTAAATTATTCTAGGGCAAGTTCAAATATTAAATAATAAACGGGTTATAAAAGAATAAAAGAGTCGCCAGCCGATTTATGGAAACCGACAAACCGTAAAATGAAATAACTCCGGTCTACAAAACTCGATTCTAAGTTCGGGGGTAAGGTTACGAATCAGAGAATTATAAGAACTCTCGAATTCATCTGTTAGAAAACATGCTCTACTAAAATCGACATTGAAATGAAAAATAGCGGGGAGAAGTTTAATTAATTTCACGAAATTTTATTCTCATCATGCAATATAAAATGCGGCTTTCGTTTACAAAATATATACACGTAGAGGAATTAAAGTATAAATTACATGATTAAAACAACGATAATAATAATAAAAGCGAACCTCATTTGATGTTGGATGCCCGAATGCAACGGTCGAACTCCTTGACTTAGCCTTGGCTTGGAACTTGGATGGAATGATGAGTGATCATGCCATGCAATCCATGCAATCGCAAACCCCCTGCAGGTTTTAGGCAGTCAATGCAAGTCAACCCACGTTGGCTAAAATCATGGAATTTGTATAAGATAATTTTGGCCCCAGCTTCTGGAGAGAAAACCCCCGCGGTTTTAAAATATCACGCACGGATCATTGACGTGGCCGAATGAAATGACGCGTTGCACATGGAGTATAAAACCCCCGCGGGTTTTAAAACTCGCTAGGCCGGGAACGCTTCTGGGCCTGCTTTCGCCTGGGTCGTTTCCATTTATGAAAACCCTTGCGGGTTTTATTGTGACTACGCGGCCTGCTTTGTTTTGTTGGGCCCAATGACCCATTTCGGTGTCCAGCCCAAATGACTTGCTGAATTTTTGACGGGAGGAATTGCGTCGGTGTAAATTTCGGTGTCTACAGAGAGCCCCCACTTTGATCGAGTTCGAATAGGACGAAGGTCAAAGTAGCCTGAGATGTTGTCTGCCTGACTTGAAGAGGGATGTTGTCGGCACTCTTTTATATGGCGACTGGATGATGTTGATGATGTCATCGGAGACCTTAGGTGGCAACCGTTGGACGACTGAAGCTTGGTGATGTCGTCGGAGGCCTTTAGGTAATTAGGTGGCAACCGTTGGACGACTAATGCTGATGATGGTGTCGTCGGAGGCCTTTAGGTAATTAGGTGGCAACCGTTGGACGACTGGAGATGTCGATGATGTCGTCGGAAACCTTTAGGTGGCAACCATTGAACGACTGATGCTGATGACGGTGTCGTCGTAAAACCTTTAGGTGGCAACCGTTGGACGACTGATGCTGATGTTGATGACGTCGTCGGAAACCTTTAGGTGGCAACCGTTGGACGACTGCTGCTGATGATGATGATGTCGTCTGCAACCTTTAGGTGGCAACCGTTGGACGACTGCTGCTGATGATGATGATGTCATCGGAAACCTTTAGGTGGCAACCGTTGGACGACTGCAGATGGTGCTATTTTATGCGGCAACCCAATGGTGCAAGGTCCCTTTTAACGGCGACCTGGAAATTACAAGAAAACCAAGTATTAGTTTTTTTCGGAAATGTGAGGAGGGTTCAGATTTTTACCTGAGCTTTGGAAACCCTTGGGCCGCAGTTTTCAGGCCGGCAATCTTGAATTTGGAGTGTTTCCGACAGATCATGGCATACTTGGGCCGCGGAGTTGGGCCATATCAATAATAAAATCCCCGCAGGTTTTGTTTACATTTTTGGGGCTGTTGAAGGACGTTGGGCCGCAAACTTGGGCCAAGGGGTTTACAGAACCTTCGTCGGTTTTGTTATTTCTTTTTCTTTTTTTTTCTCTCTCTCTCCCTAGTGAAGGAAATCAATGTGGGGCCCAATCTTTGTGTGGATGAGAGCATGCCACATTGCCATGTCCCTCTTTTGGGTGACAAAGTCATGACCTTTGGATTTTCGACCAATGAAACGCATTTGGCATCTCGAGGCGGGTTCTAGAAACGAACGGCTCATATTCACTCAACCTATCATTCATTTCATTCATTCATTCTCAAATCCTTCATATTCTTCTAGCTCCTTCTTCTCTCTAGAAAATTTCGATCTTTTGAAGAAAGTTCGGGTTTTGGAAGATGCAACCCCCAAGCCACTGGAATCCTCCTCTTCCTCATGCGGCAGCATGGCCCCACGAGATGTCTTCTCGACGCAACTTTATTCCTGGTGCGGAGGCCGATCCTTCTGACCTCACCGTTTAGTCTTGGAACCACGCTTGGTTCTACTGTTCTCATGGAAAAGGTGTTCAGTTGCGTATTTCTAGGTTTTTCTAAGTAGGGGTTGTCGAATCCACAGGGATGAATGTTGGACTTGACAAGGGAATCGGTTTGCGTTGGGGTTTTCAGATGCGGAAAGCAGTAAATAATTAAGAAAGCAATTAACTAACCTAGATATGGATTCAAAGAAAGCAATAAAAGCATAAAAGAAGAAAGCAATTAGGAAGCAATAAATGACATCTAAAATGAACAATGAAATTAGGAACAAGAAAGTATACCTCCAAAGCACTAAATCTTCACTTGAATCTTCAACTTTGATTGGATTTTCCCTCGAACAAACAAGAAAATTGTGAATTGGATTACTAAGAATCCCCAAATCCTCACTTGAGAGTAGAATTTGTGACCCTTAGCCCTCCTCCTCACTAAAAGTTGGATTTGTTGTGATTAGCACTAGAAAGCTTGAAACAAAGCATCAATGGAGACTAGAGAGTGAAACAGAGAGAGAGAGAGAGAGAAAGAGAGAGAGAGAACAAAAGCTTGTAAAACTTCAATGGAAATTGCTTGAAAGAAAGAGTTGAATACAAAATTGCAAGAGGAATGAAGAAAGCTTGAAGAATAATTGAAAACTTGAAAAATGATTAAAGAAAGTAATTAAACCTAATTCTACTCTAATCCTACTCCTAAAACTACCTAATGATAGATAAGAGTGCTGAATTACATGGGGTATTTATAGAAGGAAGAAAAACAAAAGCACAAACCCTAAAATTAACACAGCAACACGCGCGATTTTTCTGCAGAAATTGCCAGGTCGCGGGCGCGAAGAAGAGGGTCGCGGGTGCGACGCCTCTCTGCCTCATTTCGTCTGTCCGCCACTCAGTATGGTCGCGGGCATGACATGCTCAGTCGCGGGTGTGACCGCCTACTGTCGCGGGTGCGACAAAATCAGTCACGGGCGCGAGCTTCTTTTGTTCGTTGGCCCTGTCTTCTCTCCACAGCACGTCGCGAGCGCGGCGGCTGGCGTTGCGGGTGCGATGGCTGCCTGGCCCCTAGCCTAGGCTTGTTGTGTTGGTGCGGCAGAGAGTTGTCACAGGCACGACCCATTGTGACTCCGGTGCGACGCCCGACTGATTCTTTTGCCTTAGCTGATGGAGATGGAGTTCCCGGGTTGGTCTCGCCTCGGGTCGGCTCGGGAAATCACTCGGGATTCCCTAAAAAGTCTCAATTAACCCTAATTTCCTTCTAACTCTTTATTTTCCTACAAAACACAAAATCATCATATCTAATATATAATTCCGGGGTTAGGACAAGCAAAAATACCCTATAAATGATACAAACGAGACCGATCAACACTCCCACACGAGGGTTTGCTCGTCCCGGGCAAACTAAAAATAAAGATAAAGAAAGGGAAAAGAAATAACTACCCTAACTCACTTTCGCATGAATCGCGGATGCATTTAGCACATGCATCAAGCCCTTTAAACCCCTTGGCAGCCCAAGTGGGTGAGGAAGGTCTCATGAGGGTTTCTAGAAGCTATACCCACAAAAGCCAAAGAAAAAGAGAGAGGGAAAGTGAAAAACTAAACAAGGTTTGAAAAGAAAGAAAAGAAAACTGCTTGCTTAAGGAATCATGCAATCGCTGCAAGGAAAAAATACTAATCAATCAAAAGAAACCATTATGAGCACATCAAATCACCTAACTCAAGATATTGCCAATCTTTAAGGTTTTCGATTCCCAACATCTCCTACAAAACAAGATCCTATGTGCTCAAGTGCAAATGTTATTCTAATCGAATCTGATTGATCTAGAGCAAACCTCAATCCAATCTTGTATCAAAGCAAAAGATCATTTAAGTATCGTCCTCCCTCGCTTGTGTCGCCCTTGGCTTGGTGAGGGCCGCAGGAGATGCAAGGAAAGATTTCACATTTATTCGATTCTTTTTGGTATTGGGTTTTTCCGAGAATTAGCCGGCCCAACATTTCCAATTTAACTCAACGGTATTTGGTGTTAGTTTTTTCGGGAATTGCACCGCCCAAAAACGTGGTCTACCCTCCTAACACGAGCTACTCCATACGCAAACGAAGTGCTTAATGGGTAGGAGCACCATATCGCTCATACCAACTCATGTAGGTATACTAACTTAACATTACACTTTCAAGGTTATTGCCAGGTTTTTTGGGATTTGGAACGACATTAAAACGGGGTCACCCTCCCAACTCAGGCTACTCCATTCACAAACGAAGTGCTTAAGGGACGTGAGTGCCGCCCACTCACATCGGCCCTTGTTGGTTTAGCCGACAATTAACCAATTAACCAATTTAATTAGCTTTCACTTTTTCAACAAGCTCGGAAATGATCTACTAAAGTCTCACAGTTTCAAGAAGAACGTGAAAGAATCAAGGATCTTATTGAGCATTTAACGAAGGGAATCTATATAAATAAGTCATGACAATACTTGAACTAAGGACGATAATGCTCATACGGGTTGCTTTTAAGAAGATTAAGAAAGTCTTCAAAGTGTTGACTATACAACCCTAAAAACAAAGCAAAAACAAAAGAAAAACGAAAACTTAAAAAGGTTTTTCACTCCCTTTTTTGTCCTTTTTCACACAAAATTTTTCAAGTTTTAGCAAAAACTAAGAAAACAAAAACAAAAAACTAGGTGATCTACCCATAAATATGAAAATATCACCCCCACTCCAACACAGAACATCATAACGTCTCCATTGTGAGAAGGGTGTCACAAGTCAGGTATAGAACCTAAGAAAAACATATATACAAAACACTTAGCATATAAAAAGTGGTGGCGACCCGAGCCAACACGGCTCCAACAACAAGATAATCCCAGCATTCACACACAAGGGGTTCGCCACTCAAAAGGAAAAATCAAGCATTCAACATGGATCAAGAATATATACACTCAAAGAGAGGGCGGAAGGAGGTTACCTCGAAATCTTCAATTAAGGACAACTCGATCCACGATCCAAAAACACCAAGCATAAGGCTAGGATATACAATTTAAACTACCTAAATGCTTAGAACTTGGCATGCAAGATTAAAAGAAAAATAAATATATATACAAGACACTACTAACTCAAGAACTAAAGAAAAACTAAAATATTAACAAAATGAATCTCACTCTTTTTCTTTACTTTTCTTAGACTCAAAAACTGGAATGCATACTACCCTCCCACTCCCACACAAATAGGTTGCAATGTCCTTTATGGAAACAGAAGTAAGATAAGCAAGCACTCCAAAAGGAAAGAAAAAGAGACGCACAAAAAAAAAAAACAAAAGAAGAAAAGAAAGTCAACTCACTAACTATACAAGAAACGTGAGGAAGAATATTACCTGGAAGGTTTCTTATCAAAATACTCACTCCTTCTCACCTCAAGATATTGGGCACCATGTCAGAACCATTCAACGCCCAGAGTAACAAGTCATGCATTCTCTCATGCATCTCAGAATGGTGTAGATAAGAGCACAATCTCAAAATCACATCATCAAACATTAGTGCTCTCAACAATTTATCATAAGCCTTAGAAAAATCAGTAAAATGATGGAATACATGAAAGTACAAAACTTTCCTAGGAACGGTGAATGGAGACATGACAAATGATTCCTCCCATTGACTCGCAAATGGAAATTGAGTATACAAATCAACATGAGGGGACAATACAACACATTCCTGAACATGCTCATGCAAAGACTTGGATGCAAACAATGACTCAATCTCAATTTCCATATAATTTTCATCAAACACAGATTCCAAATCACAACTTTCATCAAATTCATCATAATCAACAGTGGGTGATAAGGAAAAGATAGGGTTCGACCACATCATAATGCTCCCAACATCACAAACAGGCACATCTTCATCTTCATCAATATCAGACTCATAAAAAGCACTATCAACAGTAGAAGACAAAGTTGCAACATTCAAAGCATCAGCAAAAGTGAAAGTGGAAGGCTTAGGGTTAACCCATCGTGAATGACTCATAAAGCATATCATCATCAAAAGCATCATTGTCACAATCCAAGTTCAAACATTTAGGACCAATCCCCAAAGAACTAAGCTCATCATCACAAGATTCTGCATCCATGGACTTGCAAGAAAGGGTAGCTAATGCCTCATTAATGCAATGATTCTCAATGAAATTGAATAATTCAGTATTAAGCACACATTCAATCACAAAAGATTCAATTTCACTCGCAACAAGATCATGTTCAATTGCATCACAAGCATCATGGCATTCATCAGACTCAACTTTCTCTTCACATACAAGCATGGATAACAGTGTGGACAATGGTTCATCATCTAACATGTTTTCATCAAATTCATCATCATCAGACACAAAACCATCATGTTCCTCATGCTCACTACGTGCAGCTAAGGCTAAGGAATTGCTACGCCGGCATGCGAAACTAGGTCTATCATAGTAGTCATCATCCTCATCATAATCATACAAAGAAGAATCAACACGAATTTCAGGACTCAAAGATGATGAATGGTCTACTTTATATATCGACTCAACTACTTGTGAAGAAGGAGTTTCTACCGTATGACTAGTCTCATGTAAAAATTCACGCATGCACTCAGTCATTTTCGCACACATATCATTCATTTTCGCACTCATCTTAGCTTGAAAATCATCCAATTCAGCTTTCAAACAAGAAGCAGAACTATAGCACGGCGAATCACAATATAAGCACAAAGGATGAGACTCAACAATCACATTGGGGAAGATCAAAAGAGTTCTCTACATAATCCCTACCATAAGATTGATCATCAAAATATACGGGATAATCACATGATTGTTCAGCTACGGTCCCAGAGGGTGGTGCATAATAAGGGGGTTAGAAGCTAGGACTAACATTTTGTTGCTCATATTCATAAGAATCCCTAGACAACCACTCAAGTAATTTCCAAGCTTTATCTTCTCCTAAATTGGAAAACCCGTAATAATCTAAGAGGTTTCGGGTCTCATAATTCACACCCTCATTTACAATTCCTAAAAGATCTAATGTACCATAAAAGATACCGTACATTTCACATTGAGCACGATAATCATGTAATCAAGCAAAATACTTCCAAAATATTTCATGCTCAAATTGGGGAAATTGGGGACTAGCCATAACTCTATCTATTTTTTTTTTCTTTTTTCTTCGATATTCAATTTTTTTGACTACATTTTCTTGGAAGAATCTAGAAAGCGATAAACTATGTACACGCAAACCAATGGCCTAATCTACCAAATAACGTCATCCCGAGCAACGACGTCATTGTTCGGTTGCGTATTTTTGGGTTTTTCTAAGTAGGGGTTGTTGAATCCACAGGGATGAGTGTTAGGCTAAGGGAATCGGTTTGCGTTGGGGTTTTCAGATGCAGAAAGAAGTAAATAATTAAGAAAGCAATTAAGCTAACCTAGACATGGACTCAAAGAAAGCAATAAAAGCATGAAAGAAGAAAGCAATTAGGGAGATATAATTGACAACTAAAATGAACAATGAAATTAGGAACAAAAAATTATACCTCCAAAGCACTAAATCTCCACTTGAATCTTCAACCTTCGATTGGATTTTCCCCCGAACAAACAAGAAAATTGTGAATTGGATTACTAAAAATCCCCAAATCCTCACTTGAGAGTAGAATTTGTGACCCTTAGCCCTCCTCCTCACTAAAAGTTGAATTTGTTGTGATTAGCACTAGAAAGCTTGAAACAAAGCATCAATGGAGACTAGAGAGAGAGAGAGAGAGAAAGAGAGAGAGAGAGAACAAAAGCTTGTAAAACTTCAATGGAAATTGCTTGAAAGAAAGAGTTGAATACAAAATTGCAAGAGGAATGAAGAAAGCTTGAAGAATAATTAAAAACTTGAAGAAAGATTAAAGGAAGCAATTAAACCGAATTCTACTCTAATCCTACTCCTAAAACTACCTAATGATAGATAAGAGTGCTGAATTACATGGGTTATTTATAGAAGGAAGAAAAACAAAAGCCCAAACCCTAAAATTAACACAGCAGCACACGCGATTTTTCTGCAGAAATTGCCAGGTCGCGGGCGTGAAGAAGAGGGTCGCGGGCGCGACGCCTCTCTGCCCCATTTTGTCTGTCAGCCGCTCAGCATGGTCGCGGGCGTGACATGCTCAATCGCGGGCGTGACCGCCTACTGTCGCGGGTGCGGAAAAATCAGTCACAGGCGCAAGCTTCTTCTGTTCGCTGGCCCTGTCTTCTCTCCGTAGCACGTCGCGGGCGTGACGGCTAGCGTCGCGGGTGCGACGACTTCCTGGCCCCTTGCCTTAGCTCGCTGTGCTGGTGCGGTAGAGAGCTGTCACAGGCGCGACCCATTGTGACTCAGGTGCGACGCCCATCTGATTCTTTTGCCTTAGCTGATAGAGATGGAGTTCCCGGGTTGGTCTCGCCTCGGGTCGGCTCGGGTTGACTCAGGTCGGGTCAGGAAATCACTCAGGATTCCCTAAAAAGCCTTAATTAAGCCCAATTTCCTTCTAACTCTTTATTTTCCTTCAAAACACAAAATCATCATATCTAACATATAATTCCGGGGTTAGGACATGCAAAAATACCCAATAAATGATATAAAATTTGGCTCGGAACGAGGCCGAACACAAGGTAACTCATGAATCTTCTTATACTTAGTTTAGTGTAAAAATGAGCAAGCACGAATTTATTTTTCATGTCTTGTCGATTTTCACTATTTTAAGCATGCTTAAATTGATGCATATTTATAACTTCAGGATGTTAAATAGTACTTTTATTTATGCATCACGACCGAGAACCCGACTTGCGAAACGAGTCTGAATAAAACAAAGTCGGCCCATAAGTTAAGCGAAAATCCTCTGGGTTTTCTTTTTACTCGGCCCATGTTTCTTCGGCCCAGTTGACCAAAGGAGGTGGCCTACTTAGTAGATAAAACTCCCGCGGGTTTTGTTGCTTTGTGGGCTGCCTGAAATTCTGTTGGGCCGGGTGCGCGGCCCACTTGCCAAATAAAACCCCTGCGAGTTTTAGCTCTGCCGGGTCAGGTATTTGGGTCGTTCACCCAATTGATCATGGACATTATCTCATGGGCCGTGGCTGTGAGCCCAATGCTTGTGCTGAGTCCAGCTAGGGCCCAAAAGATTGTGCTTAGGCCCAATGTGCTAGATGAGCCGCCCATCCTAAATAGTTTCCTGAAAATTTGTTTGCCTTTAGGAGGATAATTTGAAGACTTCCGGTGCCTTAAAAGATCCTCTTAAAGTAGCGGAGTCAATTTCTGGAAATTTTGTGAGCGACACATTGACCGCGTCGGGTCTTAGGCCATTCTGGAAATGCTTGCTGGCCTGGAAGTGTCAGATGTTTTGAACCATCGGTCGGGCAACTGCTGAAAGGTTTTGGGATACAACTAACTCCTTTCACTTGCCCGTAGGTGAGATGACTGTTACGCGCACAGAGTTCGTTATGATCACCGGTCTTCTTTGGGGCAGGCAAGACATAGTCTTCGATGCGGAGATTCCGCCGGTAGTCCTGGACATGTTAGGTCCAGTGTTAGCATGCTTGGGCTAGAGGCAAGGCCTTATAAACCTTTCCTACGCACATTTTGAAGCAGCCATCCGCGATGTGAACTTCCAAAATTTGCCTAAGGAGCAACGTCGCTTTTTTTTTTTGGCGTACATCATTTCTGCCACCTTTTTTGCCAACCATGGAGATAACATCACCTTGACATGGTTTCGAAATCTTCAAAATTTCAATAACATTCAAAACTTGAATTGGGGCAAGGCGGCCTATGCAAACTTCATTCTCTAGCTTCGCCGAGGCGTCAGACTTTCGCAGGACGATGAGCCGGTTTATCTTCATGCTGCCCAGACTCGTTTTCAGTATGGTCTTGCCCTGTAGAAGGTGCTCGAGGTACATACCCGAGACTCTTCTTTCTGTAATACTGCTTTCTCTTCTTTCTTTGACATTACATTATGCAGTCCTGGGCATATGAGTACATTTCACCTCTGAGTATGTGATCAAAAGAGGATAAGACGGTACCAACTGCTGAACGCTGGACTACTGAGGGAATTCACGGGAAGAAATTCAAGCCAGGCAGTCTCAACCTCATTCGTCGTGTGCTGGACAACCTTGCTCTGGTATTCTTTTATGCTCAGCACCTTTTCTTTCCTTTTCCTTTATTCTTGAATAATTCTCTTCCCTTTGTAGGATCAAGTGAATTGGCATCCCTGGGTTGAATTCAATGTGGGAGGACTACCGACCTCTTTACACTTGGTATAACATGACACTCGCCCTCGCCTCCTGATGGAGGGACCTTCAGGCTTCGTGTAGTACCTGGGAGAAAGAGCTTCGAGGCAGATCATGGGGGGATATTCTGGCCTCATTCCCCGGGATCCTCCGAAGCATATGTTTGAGCCGTGGCGTGTTGACCCGGGTGTTCTAAGGGATCTGAATCAGGGTCAAGATTTCAACAACTTCGTCCATGATGTTCTGCAGGAGCAATTCAATAAAGAGTTCTAGCGTTATCTTAGCCGTTTGGCTCCCTGAGTGGTATGTATCTTCCACCTTTATCCTTATTATGTTTTGGTTGTCTTCTGACTAGAGAATCTAAAGCTGGGGCCTTATGCCAAGGCTGCTGAAGTGGAGATTCCACTAGAGAGAAAAAAGATTTGCGGTTTCTTGGACGTAGAGCACAACAGCGAGTGTTCCGTGCTACAAGCATTTGAGCGGAAACCGGTAATCTTAATTTATGGCGCTTCTTTGTTATCCCATACTTTAGTTATGGATAACCCCGGTTTTACCTTCTTTCAGCCAAGATGGGCTTTCCTTCAACAAATGACTAAGGAATGGAGTACGATGAAGAAATACATTGATTAGGTGTTCACAGGCTATGGGAGATACCATGGCGATGTAGCCGAAAGGACCGATATGGAAGCTGATGCGGAGTCTATTCCTAGGGAACCGCTTCGACAATCCTTTGTAGTTACTCCTCGCACAGAGCCCCCATGCCGTTCTTTAGTAGGGGAATATTCTTCTCGAGGCCGATCTCGGGAAGAAGTTGGTGGGTCTACTCGACCTCCCTTAGCAGCTGTACCAGAGGGTCGCGGCAAAGGCATTCTGGTCGAGGGTCAGCACTCATCCGGGTCTCATCGTAGTAGGTCCGGCAGTAGAGGTCGCCGTCCTCCGAGCATGGAAGAAGACATGGCTCAAATGTCTTTGGAGGAGCCTTTCAATCAAGGAGGGTCATATCACCGTGCTGGGTATGGTGGTGATACTCAGCGCCGTTCGTATTGGGTGGAGGATGCCTCAGAGTCGAGTGCCACCTATCGGCCTTCACATTCTCGCCGCATTCCAGCTTCGGCACGCTCTGCTCGTCGTGGTCGGGAAATAGTGGTGAGGGACCGTGACTCAGGTGCATCCGTAGGGTATCCTGGAGGACAGGCCCTAGCGGATGATGCTACTTCACGTCCTGCAGCCTATGACGTTTCCTCTTTTGGTTCCGGTTCTCACTCTACCGGGTGGCCTGTTTCGACTCCTGGGATGGGTCCTTCATGGCCTATGGGTTCACAGGAGTGGTCTGCGCCTCAACACTCTTGGCTAGGAGGATCCGCCTCTTCTGGTTGGCCAGCCCCCGATTACGGAGCCGGTCCTGTATGGCCTACTCCATCTGACTGGCATATTCCCGATCATTCATGGTTAGTTACTTCACAGGAGCCTTCCATGTCTTCACCCTCGAGTATACACCCTTCAGGAGTGCGCCTGTCTGAACCATCGCCTCCCGTGCAAAATGCTCCTACTCCTCTGGCATTCTCGTGCTTGGGTCCCACACCTGGTCCGGATTACTACTCCCGGGACACTTATTTTGGCACGGCTGGCACTTCCAATGCTGGAACTTCACGTGCCAGTAACAATCTGGTTGAGGATAGCGGCGATTCGGGCTCCCTGTGGTGACCACATTCATGCAATGCAATGCAGGACCCTTTGTACTTTTTTTTTATTTTTTTATTTTACTTTAATGCAAGACTCTTTTTTTTTGTAGGACTCGAATGTATGCACAACTCTTTACGCTTTATTAATACAATTTCAAACGTTTTTCTATATGATGGGATTAATCCCAATTAATCCCGCTTCCCCAAAAGAAAAAGAAAATAAAAGAAAACATAAACTTAAGTGTCGGAGTAAACTCGAGCAAAAATTTCAGAACCGAGCATCATTGGGCTAATGACAAAGCCCAAAACATAAAAGATATACGAACGGGCTGGTTTGATTCACAAGAAGCAAAGCCCAAACAGATGCAAGAGATAGGCAGGCTGTAGGTAGAAGGCAGGCCTGGATCGCCTTAAAACCCCTGCGGGTTTTATCGGCCAATAGTAATGGGCCTAGAACAAGCCAGGCGCGCGCGTGAACCTAGGACAATCAAAACCCCGGCGGGTTTTGATATTTTTTTTTTTGGAAAAATCGGAGAGATCATTCCATTAACAAAACAAGTTTACAAAGACTACTCTAGGCATACCTAGAGGGGCCAACATGTTTACAAAAGCCCAAATAATGAAAATTATACTCTATCTCCACTAATCCTACTTTGAACATCCAAAAAGATAAGTTCACTAATCAAATTTGAAGAGTGAGTTTTCTCTTGGAAAGTTCTTACATTTCTTTCAAACCAAACATAATAAATGAAAGCAGTGAAGAAAAGGAAAAACTGATTATTCTTCCTCTTCGACCAACCTGTTTGGAGCCTATTATGGCGTACTTCCAACCAAGAACAACGAGGCCATTGAAACTTGTTCAAAACACTATCCCAAACTGATGATCCAAAGTCGCATTCAGAGAAGATATGATCAATTGATTCCCCAGCTCGATCACAAAGTACACATCTATTAGCCAATTGGACCCCAAATCTCTTCAATCTATCTAGAGTCAACAAGAGACCAAGAAGACATAACCAAGCTATGAAGGAGAATTTTGGGACATAGAGTTTGTTCCAAATAATATGGTGCCATTCCACTTGACTGTCCAGGTTCAGCAAAGAAAAATAAGAGGAGTGAATAGAGTATTGGCTCACATTCATTAGTTGTCGCAGATCATCACGGACTTTGAGGATCCGTCTCCAATACCAACTCGCATTTTGCCGAACCATACAGTCAAGGAATGACTGTTTCTTCAGGTAAATATGATGAACCCACTTCACCCAAAGCGTCTCCTTATGCATTGAAATCTGCCAAGCCAGTTTACCCAGAGCAACCTTATTCCACAAATGTATGTTACGGATATTCAACCCACCTAGTTTCTTCGGGAGGCAGCAAGATTCCCAAGCTACTGGAGTATACTTGGAATCACCCCAAAGAAACTGTCTGCACAGTTTGATAGCTTCAAGAACACTTTGTGGCAAAATGAAGATCTGTGCCCAATATGTGTGTATAGAAATAAGCATGCTATTTATCAGCTCCACACGACCAGCATAGGTTAACCTTTTCACAGCCCAGCCACTCAATCTTTTCGTCATTTTTTCAATCAGAATCTGGCAATCATGTCTGTTGAGTCTAGTGGGCTTTACAGGAACTCCAAGATAAGTGAAAGGGAGAGAACCTTCCTTGAATCCTGTACATTCAATCAACTGTTTTTTCAAGGAATCATTTGTACCCGCCAGAATAATAGATGATTTGTTTTTGTTTGCTTACAATCCAGAGCATATAGAAAAGTGGTTAACAGCCTCCATGATTAGCTGTACACTTCTCAAATCAGCACCACAAAACAATAATAAATCATCTGCAAAACATAAATGCGCCAGGTCAACAAAAACAAATCAAGGGATATGAAGGGCAACGGCTATATAATCGTTTGCTTATTGCTTTGCTCCATTTTGATCATGGATGAAGGTGTATAAATACCCCATCTTATGCGTATAATCATTATCTATCATCTTCACTTAAAAGTCTCCATCAAAATTCTCCAAAAGTCACAAAAAAACTCTAAGTTCCCATGGCATTTGAGAAGAAACTTGCTACTTGGATGAGCATCTTGTCCAAGGATGAAAAGAAGGAACTCGGGAGATACAAGTTGACAAGCTTGTTGAGCCTACGACAAGTGAGAGTGAATCATAACTTCCTTCGTGCGGCGGAGACTTTTTGGGATCCGAAGATGCACGTTTTCTGTATTGCACTGAAGGAATTATGCCCTCTTCCAGAGGAGTGGTCCTCTATTCTCGGGGCGAATCACTTTGCGCGGCCGAGGTCACCTCCAACATCTATCGACATCAACAAACAGTACAAGAAGCTACTGTGTCTTCCATCCCGGGTCATAGGAAGTGCACTATTCGGCGAAAAGGTACACTTCCAAACTATAGTCGAGTATTTCCAATCTCCCGATACTTTGGAATATGGCCCAGTGATACGAGTGTGGGTGCTCGTATTATGTCTCCTCGAAGAATTCTGCTTCTATCATGGCGGCCAAAGATTGGGTTAGCAAACCTCATCCAAATTGTGGAAGACAGGGCCCGGGGCTCCAATCCGGTGCTGTTAATGTTAGCGGAGACCATGATGGGCTTGGACAACCCGAATCCAGAACATGAATTTCGCGGGAGCCCCCTACTACTTTAGGTATTTCTCCCTTCTTCCTCTTTTTATTTTTTTTTCTTTCTCTACTGTCTCTAAAACTCGCGGGGGTTTCACATAAATTTTTTTTTTTTGTTTTTTTCGTTGGTTTGGGATAATTGGCATGCAATCATAACCCTTGCTAACTTTATGGACAGATATGGCTGATGGAGCATTTGGGCTCCATCAAGAAGCCTCAAACGCCCTCAGTGTTGGCAAACTACTGTCAAAGGAAGAGGAAATACATCGATCTTCACTCAGGAACGGAATGGATCGTATTCCTAAAGGAGCCTCGTGACATTACGTGGTGGATCGAATGGTGGCACAATTCTGAGTATGTGACCCGTGACACATGTAACGCCTCTGTGTGCATGCCGGTTTGACACATATGACGTACTATCTCCCGGAGTGGGTGCGACGGCAGATGGGTCCCAAGCAAAACATCCCCGAGTTGTTGTGCGAAGCCCCTGAGCAATTGAAGCTTCGTAGTTCGGTAACAGAGTCAGGCTAAAGTATTGGGAGAAAAGACCAACTCTGAGGGCTCCCTCGAAGGCACACATATCACAATTTGCTGATGCCGGCTACCATGGATGGTTGATTGCGGCCGTCGAGTCTCGTCGTGCTGGAGAGGCGAGAGAGAGCGAGCATTTGTGAAGGAAAGATTGGGTCCACATTTATCAGTAAAGGACCGTCTCGGCGCAAAAGTCACGGCGAAAGACCGGCTTGGTTTGAGAGTGGAGATGCGAAAACCAAGTAGGCGGGCCTATAAACCCAAAGACAAATAGGTAGACCTAAATAGGCCTAGAGACATGGAGATTGATCATGAGTCCACTGGTGAAGTGGTTGAGGTGAAGCAAGATTAGGAGTTGGACGGGAATAATGAAGGAACCGAAACCGCTTTGCCAGGATAATCTTTTATTTAATTATGTCTTTTGAATTTTCTTATTTACAAGCAGTGTACTTGCATTTATTAATTAATAAAAGAAGAAATATTGTTCACAATTATTGTACTCTTGCAAACTTTATTTTTCATATTGTCATGAGCATTTATCAATATACATTAAGTGTCTGAAAATCGGTTTTCCAGCTGCTTGGTTGTATTAGGCATAATATCGCTTGAGCTGATCTAAATTCGTGGGCTGAATCAAATTTTCCCCATCCATAGTTGCTAAATGAGCCACTCCTCCTGGTAAAATATCCTTAATCATATAAGGACCCTTCCAATTACGTGCAAATTTTCCCCTTGGGTCTTGTATAGGTGCCCTCATTTCCTTAAGCACCAAATCACTTACTTGAAGTGAACGACTTTTCACCTTCTTATTAAAAGCACGAGTGATCCTACTTTGGTACACTTGTACATTATGCAACGCCCTTAATCGCCTTTCATCCATCAACATCAACTCCTCGAACCTTGCCCTAGCCCATTCAGCTTCTGGCAATTGACTTTCTGCCACTATTCATAGCGAGGGGAACGCTACTTCAATCGGTAGGACTACTTCCATTCCATATACCAATGAATATGGTGTTGCACCCGTAGCAGTTCGTAAAGGGGTTCGGTATCCCCATAGGGCAAATGCCAATTTGTCAGGCCAATCTTTGTAAGTAACGACCATTTTCATAATGATTCCTGCCACTGTTTTATTGGTCGCTTCTACAGCTCCATTAGCTTGAGGTCGATAGGGTGAAGACCGATGATGCTGAATATGGTAAGTGGCGAGCAAAGTCTCCACCTCTTTCCGAAAATGGCTTCCATTATCGCTGATGATCTCATGAGGTACGCCATATCGGCATATGATATTCCGAAGGATGAATTTGGCCACTTGCTTAGATGTAAGCTTGGCATAAGAGGCTGCCTCGACCCATTTGGTAAAGTAATCTATGGCGACCAAGATGTACTAATGTCCTTCAGTTCCTGTTGGGTGTATCTTGCCAATGATGTCGATACCCCATACTAAAAATGGCCATGGAGATGTCAAAGTAGTCAGATACGAGGGGGGTTGATGCTGCAAATTAGCATACTCCTGGCATTTATGACACCTTTGAACAAATTCCAAGCAATCTGCATCCATAGTGAACCAATAGTATCCAGCCCTTTGAATTTTCTTTACTCATGTGAGGCCCACACTCTCCTCCATGCATAGTAGCCATGACCTCCTTTGCACTTTTAGCATCAATGCACAACAAATTGATGCCTGTAGGTGATTTCTTGTACAAGCGATCTTGGATCAAGCAGTATTGTGTTGCTAAAGATCTGATTGCCCGTTGTCCTCGAGCATCTAGCTCAGCTGGATATTCTCCTTTCCGAAGAAAATTATATATGTCGTGAAATCATTCCTCAGTTTCTTCTTCTCGTGTCTCCATATTGCAGACATATGCGGGTTCAGACTGTCGCTCTACTACTACCGGTAGTTGGAGCGTGCCTGATGGGATCGATATCATTAAAGACAACTTGGCTAGAGCATCGGCCAATTCATTGTGATTCCTAGAAAGGTATTGGAAGCTAATTTGCTCAAATTGGTCAGCAAGTCCCAAGAGCTTCTACTGATATGTCATAAGGAATTCATTTCGAACTTTCCACGTATTCTTAGCCTAATTGATGATGAGGCTAGAATCTCCAAAGACTTTTATATGGCGTATACCTAAGGTCAACGCAGCTTGTAAACCCTTGATGCATGCTTCATATTCGTCAGCATTGTTAGTAGCATCAAAATCCAGCTTTACAGATACAGAGACATGTGCCCCTTCTGGAGAGATTAATAAGACTCCCACTCCACAACCCATTTGGTTAGAAGCTCCGTCGAAATACATTTCCCATGTAATTTCATGAGTGAAGAATACATCTTCGTCTAGGAATTCCAAGTGAGTGCTTGTAGGTTCCTGTGATGGTGAAGCAGCCAAGAAATCTGAAACAACTCGTCCTTTGATGGATTTGTGGGGTAGGTACTGAAGATTGAACTCTGAAAGCATGACCACTCATCGAGCGATGCGGTTGTTGATTGCAGGTTGCTCCATAATGAATTTGATGGGATTACTTTCAGCTATGACATATACAGTATGTGAAAGCATATAATGTCTTAGCTTTTTAGTGGCCCATACTAATCCAAGAGCCATTTTCTCTATATCAGCATATCGACTTTCATAATCTAAAAACTTCTTGCTCAGGTAATAGATGGCGCTCTCTTGACCTTTTACCTTTTGAGCCAGCATAGCCCCCATTGTGGAGCTGGTCACTGTAAGGTAAAAGAGTAGAGGCTCATCTGGTACTGGCGGCATGAGGACTGGAGGATACTGCAAATATTCCTTGATTTTATTAAAAGAAGCTTGACATTGGTCGTCCCATTCTATTTTACTTCCCTTCTTCAACTTCTTGAGCAAAGGTTCACAGGTCATGGTGAGCTTTGAGATAAATCTACTGATATATTGGACTCGCCCTAAGAAACCTCTTATCTCTTTTTCTGACCTGGGCGGTTGCAACTCTTCGATAACCTTTATCTTTGAAGGGTCAACTTCAATACCCCGTTGGCTAACTACATAGCCTAGCAGCTTTCCAGAGGTAACACCAAAGGTGCACTTTGCTGGATTAAGCCGCATCTTGTATTTGCGAAGTCACAGAAAGAACTTGCGGAGGTTAGGGATATGCTCCTCCCTTGTCTTGCACTTAATAATCATGTCATCCACATAAACCTCTACTTCTATGTGCATCATGTCATGAAGTAGGGTGTTGGCAGTTCTTTGATATGTTGCTCCGACATTTTTGAGACCGAAAGGCATAACTACATAACAGTACGTTCCCCATGGTGTTATGAAGGAGGTTTTCTCCATATCTTCTTCTGCCATTTTTATTTGATTGTACATCGCATATCCGTCCATAAAGGACAATAGCTCATGTCCGCAAGTGTTATCTACCAACACATCAATGTGCGGTAATGGGAAACTATCCTTGGGACTGGCTTTGTTAAGGTCTCGAAAGTCTACACACATGCGCACTTTCCCATCTTCCTTGGGCACTGGGACAATATTAATAATCCATTCGGGATATTGAACTGCTTTGATAAATTTAGCATTAAGTTGCTTGACCACTTCCTCTTTGATCTTCTTTGCCCATTCAGGCTTAATCCTCCTAGCCTTTTGTCGAACCGGCTTTGCATTAGGGAGCAAAGGTATGGTGTGTTCCGCAATCTCCTTGTCAATCCCCGGCATGTCCTCGTAGGACCATGCGAATACATCCACAAACTCCTTGAGAAGCTCTGTAAATGCTACCCCTTCTTCTGTTGTGTGCGAACTGCCTAACTTCAACTCCTGAGGTTACTCTTCTGTGCCCACATTTATGGTGATGGTGTCTTCCAACACTGCCATTTTATGCTTATGTTCATTAGAAAATTATTTTAAGGGTTCTTTAAATTCCAGATTATTATTGGAGCAGCAGTTCAGGGAAGAGGGGAAAGAAGAATTAGTGTAAGCAGAAAGGTTCATCTTATTGAGTGCGGAAAGGAATACATCGCCAGCAAACTCAAGACCAGACTCGTCAAAATCTAGACTCTTAGGACCTGACTCTATTCCCTTAGGAATAGACTTTCCTACAGATAAAACAAAGCTATTCTCCTCAGCATCGACCCACGAGACCGCCTTAACTCCTCCGTCTTCAGTGATCATGGAACTTAGGTCAAAGCTTGGGTTGGATAATGCAGCAATAATAGCGTCAGCTTCAGACTTCTCTTGGACGACTTCTTGTCCAAACAGCATGCCAAAAATGTTGCTCCCAGCAAGATGAGTCCATTTTAATGGTGGTTGTTTGTCTCGAGCGGGAACAAAGACAGTAGCCATATTAATGAAGCAATCATTGAATACTTCTAGCCCAGCAACTTGAATTCCTTTGTTCTTCAGATATAATGGTTCAGGGAACCCATAGTAAGGGAAGTCATTACCTTTCCTAACAAATTGCCCATTCAGAGTGAGTGGATAGGGCTTTATTTGGAACAAGGTAGGAGGATTGTCCATCCTCTTCTGCTCAGCCACGGCCATTTTTGCGAGCGTGACCTCTTTCTCAGTTGGGTTGTAGCCTAAGCCAAACCTTCCCTTCTGCTTAAACGTCTTGAACACAGGAGGAATCTTGTTTTTTGGGCTCTTTCCCAGCGGCATTCCAGGGAAGTAACCTTGTCTCTTGAGTATAGCGTGCACTTTGGGATTTGAATAAGGATCAAAATCAAAAGGAACTTCACCCCTGTTCAACATCGCCATAATTTCAAAGTTGTGGAGTTCTTCATCCATTGAACTGTGCTCCACTTCAAGAGCTGGAATGTCTAGCACTATGAACTCCACATTCCCAGTGACATTGCCTGTAGTGATGGGCAATACTATGGATCCGACTGATCTTCGAGGCGAATTGTCATAGGCTCTGAGTTTTACACCATTTTGAGCCAAATGTTGTTGCTGAACTCCCAACTTTTGTGCCGTCCTCCAAGGGCACACGTTTAAAAGCTGAACCGTTGTCGACCAGAACCAGCGGGATAGTCTTGTTGGAGCATTGCACTGTAAGGTATAGGGCTTTGTTATGGGATGCTCCTCCTCGAGGTAGATCCTTAATTTCAAAGGTAATTACCTCCCGGTGATCGGTGACATGAGCAACCAAAGACTTAGGGGTCATTGTAGGAGATATCGTTAGCGCAGTAAGAGCATCTAACATCTTTTGTCTATACGCTTGTGATGCGTATATGATATGTCAGGTAGTGACTTCAACTCTAGTCCTCTTAAGTTGAGCAAGAAGAGGATCTTCTGGAGGGACCTGGTTGTCATTGCCGACTATTGGCGTTGGGTTAGGGAAAACCACTGGGGTGGTGGTGTTCTTGTTACTGTGGCGGCCGGACCGAGTGAGAAATGCCACATCATCTGGTGTTGGTTCATCCACATCCATCCACTCTTTCTCGGAGTGCCCATGCTCGTCATCATCATCACTGTCCCAAATACCGTGGATGAATAAACCTTCATGAAACCCAAATATTTTGGGGATAAGTTGACCCGTCAAAGATAAAATCTCCATAGAAGATGGCATTTGTGTGCTCAGGCATCAGATTACTTTGATTGTTAGGTTTCTTGGCAACTTTCGGTATTGGAAGCATCCCTGCCCTTATCATATCTTCTATCTTGTTCTTGAGAATCCAACATTTCTCAGTGTCATGCCCTCGGCAACGGTGATAGCGGCAAAATTGGTTGGCATCCCAATTCCTACTTTTAATTTATGGATCCTCTTTTAGTAAGGGAAAAACCAGGATGCCCTTCTTGACTAATCGATCGAGAGCCTGAGAGTAAGGAACGTCCAACGGCGTGTATGTCTCGTACTTCGGTACATAAGGCCCCTTGCGTTGGATAACATTAGTCTCAATAATTTTAGGAGGGTGGCTAGCCGCACTAGTGGCCCTCCTGTTGGAGATGGATCCTTTCCATCCAGGCGAAGTGGTCTTATCATTGTGCATTGCTTCCAGTTGCACACAAATGTCCTTTAAGTAGTCGAAATCCTTGATGACATGATTTCCCAAGTGTTTGGATAAGCTGCTTTCCAACCCTTGTTTGAAGGTGGATAGCTGTAAGCGGAGTGGCACAGTTTAGTATGCCACCTTTCAAAATAATCAAGGAAGGATTCGTCATTCCTCTGCTTCATGGTACTTAGGTCGTCCACAGTACCTTGATTTTTCTGGATGCGACTATAATGATTAATGAAAGCTTTGAACAATTCATTCCAGTCAGCATTCTGATAAGTCATTTTTATATAGAGTTTTTAGGGCTCAAAACACGTTTATTTCATACTTTTTATATCCGAAATTCCGTATTTTTATGTCAATTTCTGTTATTTATGCACTTGTTCGCGAGATTGGTACAATTTGCAGGAAATATTGGAAATATATCAAAAAGCATGAAAAGTTGAAGGAAAATTGGGAAAAATCAAAGGAAATAAAAAAGGAAGTTGCAAAGAAAAATAAGAGGAAAGGAGAAGCGGCCCAAAACCTGCCATGGCCCAACCCAGCTGAGACAGAGCAACAAGGCGCAGCCAGTGTTTTTAAAACGCAGCCAGCGCCTTGTCCAGAGAGTTTGATAGCCGAGAAAAATCAAAACGCCACCAGCGCTTTCCGGGCGCTGCCAGCGCCCAGACACGGAGGAATCCCACTTTTGAACAAAACACAGCCAGCGTTTTGTGCCCTAATCCGGCCCTATAAAAGGGATTCGAGTCCGCCGTTTTAAGGGTTCCTTTTTGGTTGGTTTTTATCATCAGTTATCGATAGTTTTTAGAGGCTTTTTAGGGTAGATTTTAGATACTCTCTTTACAGTTAATTCACAAACATTGTTATTAGATTATATTATTGCTTGTGATCGAAGAACACGAAAGAGATCGATTCGGGTGACACGAAGAGATCGATTCCGCCAATTCGAATACGGTTATTTCTATTTTACTTTCATTTTTTCTTGTTATTGTTTAGATTTTGCGATGTTTACTTCCAGTAATATGAGTAGCTAATTTCCATTTTTTGGGGGATAAACTTGATGTTTTTCGATTGAATATGAATACAGTCTCGGTGTTAGGTTATCCTTTTATTCGTTTAATCTGCGTGTATTGTATGTCATGGTAATTTGGCAACAGAACGACAGTTTGAGTATTTACTTGGTATTAGATTGTCAACAACAGAACGACAGTTTGAGTCTTGAATTGGAAGACGTAGATTGAATAGGTTTAGAAAATAGTTAGACATAATGATTCTTGCCTAGGGTCAATTTATAATCAGTTCTTTATCTTTGATTGGATTAAATAGTTAGAAATAATGTTTAGTATAATCACTGTAACTCACTTCGGATCGAAAGATCGAAGTGATAAGGCCTAGAAAGGTTATAGACCCCAAATTATCTTGTTACCTGCACCGGGATTGTTGATAATTTGGTTGATTGACTAGAGTGGATTCCCCTTAACACTTTTAATTAATTGGTTAAACCCTAAAAGTTACTGCTTTCTTAGTTTAGTTTTAGAAAACCTTACCACAACCCTTGGATCGACCTAGCATTCTTTGTAGCGAACTAGTTCAGTGCGTGGTTGAACGCAAATCCCTGAGGGGGAACAATATTTTATTACTACACAGACCCGTACACTTGCGGTACACAGATACCTTATACTTTTAGGTCTGACAAGTTTTTGGCGCCGTTGTCGGGGATTTGTTCCCCCAACCTCCATTGAATGAACGCGCTCTGGGTGACTAGGTTTTTATTGCTTTTCTTTAAACCTTAAAATCAAATAAAAAGCAAAAAATTTTTAAATCTAAAAAAATATGGCATCTTTTTATTTTCCCCAACTTGAACGTGAATTATACTGGAATTATTATGAGCACTTATTTGCTTTTATTGTTGAAAGTGAGAGTATGATTGGAAAATGTGAAATTCTTGATATTTTTTTTATGGTGTGAATACAGAGACCCGTAATATTTTGAATCATTTTTATTTTCATGAAAAATCCGCTAATGAAGCTTGGGATTAACTTAAATCACTTGAATGTGATACATATGATTTTGAAACTTCTAATGATATGACTGAGTACTTTAATCCTTGTGCCTTTCATGCTAGATCCTACATCTGATCTCGTAATTCAGTTACTAATGTTTCAAGCCGTTCATCTGAACAGGATGATTCTACTTACCCTAGTATTACCTTATTTAAATTTTTACTGAGGGCATGGTTAGAAAAACAAATAAATACAACTGAATTGTCGGAAAGGTGTGCCTTATTACTTGGCATTGACCATAGTTCTAATTCTTCCAATTTTAATGATGAATTATGTGATGATAGTAAGTCCACCGTCCCTTTAGAGGCTAGTTTACATAATCCTTCTTATCCTAGTTTACCTGAAAACGCTACTGATGGTGTTTCTGATTTGCATGATAATCCCTTACCTTTTTCTTAGTCGACGGGGGTCTGAGGTGAGTGAGACTTTTGGGTTAGATACTAGATGTGAAGATAGTATTCATCATGATTCTGTTGATTTTATTCATGAGGAACCTAGCGAGAAAATTATTATTTATTTGAATGGTTCGAACAAGGATCCTGAAAATATTGTACTCCCTGACCCCAGTGATTTATTTCATGCTTCAACTCCTTTTTCACCACCTTTAGTTTCACAAGAAACCCCTGAGGAACCCATACCTGAACAAAAAACCTTTGACATTCAAATTAATTTAGGGTACGAGGTTAATTCTTGTGATGAAAGTAACAATATCAGTTATGAGTCGTCCTTTGGTAAATTTAGAGGTTATGACCCCTCTCTTGATCCTTATTGGATATACCTAGAGAACATCCCTAGAAAATTCTTGTGGATTTTAATTCTTTTGATTTTTCTGGTGAATTTGATTTATTACTAAGAGCATTACTAACGCTTTATCTTATAAGATTCCATTGGCTCTCTTATTTACTAGCTTGCAAACTGCATGAAGGAGAGTTTGACAAGCTACTAAGGGCATTGACGGCATCGGAACAAAGACCCGGAACCTATCTTTTTAGGGGTCCGTAACGTCGAGCTAACGATGTTAAACAAAGCAACCCCGGGGAGGTACATCAATATCTAATATCTATTCCTCCCCACTTTTTTTATTTTTCTTTCAGTTTTTATTCCTTAGTAATTTTTATTTTGAAGTTTACTAATATTTTTCCTTAGTGTGTAGGGAAAAAGGAAGAAATTCAAGAAAACTTATGGCTAATATTGAAGTTATTATTTCTAACTTAATAAATTTTATGTTGGTAGATGTTTGTAGGGAATTTTGGTATGTCAAATTGTAGCGAAAATAAGGAGCAAACAAAGAAAAAGGAGAAGACAATGCAAAATTGGCCAAAAATCGAATTACCATCATCAGGTGACAAAACGCTGGCAGCGCCTCGTCCAGACAGTTCAGGTAAGGTGTTTTTGCAAAACGTTGCCCGCGTTTTAAAAACGCTGGCTGCGTTTTGTTATTTTGCCCATAAATTTTTGCCCGCCTTTTGGTTTTTAATCGAGGCCCTCCTTTTCTTTCCTTTCAATTGAAAATTTCCTCCTTGTCTTTTGCTCTAACCCCGACGACCACCTGCTCCCAAACGCGCCCAGTGCTTCCCTCAACCACAACTCCTCGTCGCCGTCAACCTCCTTGTCGGCGCCGACGAACACCACCACCACCATCTTTCTTCTCCTCACTTCTTCACCCATACTCTTCTCACTACAAGTTCAAGGTATGAAATTCTCAACTCTTTCTCTTGTTCTTTGATTATATACTTCAATTATAGTATGATTTGGATTGAATTCTTGAGTTTATTGAGTAACTTGTTTATTCCATATACTATGACCTATATTCGAATTTCTTGATTTGGGTTTGATTCTTAGATTGAAATCTTGATTAGGGCATAAACTTAACTGTTGAGTTTTTATCCTTCTTGTTCCAGAATTGAGAGAATTATAATGTTGGGTGTATTGAGAGAGCAATGTGATGTTGCTATTGAGAAATTTAGGTTTAGATTTAGATGGTGAATGTGTTGTGGTGTTATACTCTGTTTTTGGTGTGGTTTTAGGTTAGGTTAATCTTAATTTCAATCCCTAGTATCAAATAAGCATGGGGGAGTGTTAGTATTGAGTTCATGCATTGTGATCATGCTTATTTGATACCTAGTATTACTCTTGGTGATTGTACTGAATTTGTGAATGTTTTTAGATGGTAAGGACGAAAAATCCAAGCTTCTCCAGACCTCCGGGCGATGACAATGGAGTTGGTGGGAGCCGGAAGCGCAAAGCGACGACGACCGAGAAAGGAAAACAGAAGGCTACGCCTCCCAGGGACTCGAGGAGCTCGAACCCCTTCAACTTTGAAGGGGAGACCAAGAAGAGGCACGATTCCCTTTCCCAAAGAACTCTCATCCCCACCAAATATATGCATGAACCTTTCTTGCGTAATTGTGGCATGTTGGATGATGTTTTGTTGATGTTAGGACGTTGCAATATGATCAACTTAGCTAGGCTAGGCGAACTAACCTATAGAGGGATCACCCTCGAATTTTTGTCTACCCTAGTAGTAAACCTCCAAAGGAGGGATGGGTGTATCCGTTTTCAGCTTCTGGGGGTAGTAAGGACAATGACTGTGTCCGAGTTTGCCCGTGCCTTTGGGTTACCTGAACGTACGTGTCGGGAATCGTCTCTCATACCCTAAGAGTGGGATGGGAAGGGTTTCTTTTACAGAATTTCTGGTTTTGACAATTGGGAACCTAGCAACACACCCACAACCCTAATTAGAAACCCCGTGTTGAGGTATGTTCACCGCATACTCTCTTGCGGTATCTTCGGGAGACCTGGTAGCTCAAACGAAGCTACCCGGGCTGATTGTTACATGTTGCGTTGCATGCTTGATGCCAACACACGTGCTGACCCCACAGCCATGCTTGCTCACCATCTTTCGAGTGTCGCTACCTCGTCCAACAAGGGCATTGCTATAGGGGGTTACATCACACACTTAGCACGCTAATACGGCTTTAGACCGCCTAGGAACCCCACTGACCTTGTGCCGGGTAGCGTAATTTTGGATGGTGATCAGTGTAACTCTTTTGGTTTGTGCAAGTTTGACAAAGACTCGCGTTGTCTTTGGGTTTATCCCAACAACACTAGGTTTCCCGTCCCTCACCCTCACATCTCACCTCAAGTTGCTGAGAACCTTCTTTGGATGCCACCCTTTCCTGAGTTTGACGCCGAGCCTGAGCCTGAAATCCACCCTGACCCTCAACTCGAGCAACCTTAGTTAGACTATGAGGCGCGCTTTCGCGACCTCAAGACCTCCATTGAACGGACCGAACACCGTGTTAACGAGTTGCGGGAGACTTTTGCTGAGTTCAGGAGTCAGTTTGATTTGCACTTCGACCGTCATGACGAGTCAATTGTCAACCTCACCGGCCTTATACAGGCCATGTTTGATCAGCCCTTGCCACCACCACCAGGACCGAGCCATACCAACCCACCCCCACCGACCGAGGATCCTTGACCCTTTGCCTTGCCCTTACCCTTCACCATTGTCTTCTGCATTGAGGACAATGCAACGTTTAAGCATAGGGGGTTGAATATTCTATTATGTGAATATTTTTCTTGTTTCTCTATTTTTCGTTTATTTTTCTTTTATTTTCGTCTTTCTTTTTCTTGTTTCATGCTTATTTTTCAGTTTTTAGTGTGATTTTTCTTATTTTTGTGTGTTTCTTTTATTTGCTTGTTCTTATTTTAGCATGCTTTCTAGATTTCAGCTTGTTTGCTTTCTTTATTTGAGCTTTTAGTTAAGTGTTTTCTTTAGTTTTTCTTTTATTTTTCTTTCTAGCTTTCTTAAGTTTTTCTTCTAGTTTTTAAAATTGCATCCACCTATATTGCATTAGTTAGTAGCATATAGATTTTTCTTTTATTTCTTTTCTTAGTTTGTTTCTTTTTCTTTCTTTTGCATTCACTTCTCAAAAAAAATAAAAAAAAACAGAAAATTAGAAAAAAGACCAAAAAATTAGAAAAGACTAGAAAAACAAAAAAAAATATAGGATAGGACTAGGATTAAAGCCGGAAACACCTTCGGTGATGATTTGTAAACCTTTCTTACTTTCAGTTTAGCTTGCTTCGCTTAGAAAAGTCTGGATTAGTTCTCAAAAGTTTTTGAAACCTTTTCCTTCAAATCTTTTGATTTTGAGTCAAGTTATGAAAGTTACATTTGACTGCTTTGACTATCTTAGAAAGTATAAATATGCGTTCCGCAAATCTTTGGGCTAAGTTTAGTTGACTGAGCCCCATCCCGTGAGTCCACATTACCAAATTTACGAATTGATCACTTTTATCAATTCATGATTCCCTGAGTGACTCACCCATTAGTTGCATCTCTAGAACTTGTTTTACATCTTGCTTGAGACTACATATTTGCATTGCACATTGTGACAAAGTGATTAAGGCATTCGTTTTTTATTTTGTTAAACTACATAGCCAAATAGCCTTCCTTACATTATATTTACCATTCTTTTTGCCCCGCCTAGCCTTTGTTTACCCTTTTTTTATGATAGAACCCTGACAATACAAGTTTTGGCCTTTGATATTCCTTATCCCTTTGCCTTGCTTGGTTGAGTGAGAGTTTGTCGTTTCTTTTGGAAGGAGCAGTTGGTTTGGTGTGTTTCAGACGGAATGTGAAGTTTGGTGAAGTTTTGTGCTTATTGATTGAAGCTGGGAGAAACTTAAAGTCCCACCGTACCTTTCGAATAATTGGTGTTTGGTTGTATTGTTTATACATTATATTAAGGTCGAAGTTATAATTCCATGATTCTCCTCTCTACAATCACCCATCAAAAAGAAGGAAAAAAAAGAGGCATAAAATTAAAAAAAAAGAAAAAAAAAGTGTTCTAAAAGAAAAAGGGTGATTAGAAAGATTCAATTCAATTTTTTGAAAGCTTTGACCTGGTTGTATTGAGTGGAGATGTTTCATATTGTTGAGGGTGAAAGGTGAAATTCCTTGCAAACATCAAGCAAGAAGGAGAGTTGAGAGAGTTCTATTCATTATCAATCCAAGCATGGCTCTTAGCTCCTCATTCCCAAATTTTACCGCTCCTTACCCCTAACCTAAGCCCCGTTACGACCCGGAAAAATCCTTTTGATTGTCACTTGTGCATTGCATACCAGTAGTGGAGAGCGAGGTTCTTACCAAGCTTATGGTAGTTTGTTTCTATTGGTCTAAGTATGAGAAAAACCCACATATATATTAAAATTTGAGTGATTGAGTGTTCTTATTCTTTCCTATGTGAGGTTTGCTTTTTTTGACTGACTTACGTCCATAACTAACCGCGCATATTTGCATTATTCTTGAGACTGTTGGCGGATTTGTGCTTCTGAAGTGCTTGTTCTCTCCTCTTTGGTTTCGAAAATTTCTTCCTTTCTCTTTTAAACTGAGTTTTGATCTTGTCCAGACCAATCTTTGTGCTTGCTTGTTCAATTGATTTGTTCGAATGGTTAGCCTCAGGGGGTGTTAAGATTTTGTTCTTGTGATCCTATCGAAAACCCTTTCTATCTCTTTTTCTTCTTAAGTTCTGTTTTTCCTTGTTTGAGCCCTAATCCTCCTGTTTCAATTCTGACTTGCTTGGGGACAAGCAAGAGCTAAGCATGGGGGGATTTGATAAGTCATTTTTATATTGAGTTAATAGGGCTCAAAACACGTTTATTTCATACTTTTTATATCCAAAATTCCGTATTTTTATGTCAATTTCTGTTATTTATGCATTTGTTCGCGAGATTGGTACAATTTGCAGGAAATATTGGAAATATATCAAAAAGCATGAAAAGTTGAAGGAAAATTGGGAAAAATCAAAGGAAATAAAAAAGGAAGTTGCAAAGAAAAATAAGAGGAAAGGAGAAGCGGCCCAAAACCTGCCACGGCCCAACCCAGCTGAGACAGAGCAACAAGGCGCAGCCAGTATTTTTAAAACGCAGCCAGCGCCTTGTCCAGAGAGTTTGATAGCCGAGAAAAATCAAAACGCCACCAGCGCTGCCAGCGCCCAGACACGGAGGAATCCCACTTTTGAACAAAACACAGCCAACGTTTCTAAAACGCAACCAGCGTTTTGTGCCCTAATCCGGCCCTATAAAAGGGATTCGAGTACGCCGTTTTGAGGGTTCCTTTTTGGTTGGTTTTTATCATCAGTTATCGATAGTTTTTAGAGAGCTTTTTAGGGTAGATTTTAGATACTATCTTTACAGTTAATTCACAAACATTGTCATTAGATTAGATTATTGCTTGTGATCGAAGAACACGAAAGAGATCGATTCGGGTGACACGAAGAGATTGATTCCGCCAATTCAAATACGGTTATTTCTATTACTTTCATGTTTTCTTGTTATTATTTAGATTTTGCGATGTTTACTTCCAGTAATATGAGTAGCTAATTTCCTTTGTTTGGGGGATAAACTTGATATTTTTCGATTGAATTTGAATACAGTCTCGGTGTTAGGTTATCCTTTTATTCGTTTAATCTGCGTGTATTGTATGTCATGGTAATTTGGCAACAGAACGACAGTTTGAGTCTTTACTTGGTATTAGATTGGCGACAACAGAACGACAGTTTGAGTCTTGAATTGGAAGACGTAGATTGAATAGGTTTAGAAAATAGTTAGACATAATGATTCTTGCCTAGGGTCAATTTATAATCAGTTCTTTATCTTTGATTGGATTAAATAGTTAGAAATAATGTTTAGTATAATCATTGTAACTCACTTCGGATCGAAAGATCGAAGTGATAAGGCCTAGAAATATTATAGACCCCAAATTATCTTGTTACCTGCACCGGGATTGTTGATAATTTGGTTGATTGACTAGAGTGGATTCCCCTTAACACTTTTAATTAATTGGTTAAACCCTAAAAGTTACTGCTTTCTTAGTTTAGTTTTAGAAAACCTTACCACAACCCTTGGATCGACCTAGCATTCTTTGTAGCGAACTAGTTCAGTGCGTGGTTGAACGCAAATCCCTGAGAGAGAACGATATTTTATTATTACACAGACCCATACACTTGCGGTACACAGACACCTTATACTTTGAGGTCTGTCACCTTCGCTTGGGGTGACAAAGCATGATACAACACTTTGGCTTCACCATCTAGGGTGGACGAGAAGATTGTGGAGTATAAATTGACATCAATCTGGTTTAGCGGTGCCAATCTCATGAACTCTTCAACATGGTGAATGGGATTCTCAGAGGGTTTGAACTTGATGTTTGACACCTCAATCTTATCAACAACTTTGAGAACAGGCTGAACTGGCAGAGGTACCTCCATGTATCTGTCGGCCAAGGCCGGCAGGCCCGGCACGGTGCTCATCGCTTTGGTGAGGCTTTCCAACTTCTGCTCAAGGGCCTTAACAGTGGGGTCCCTTGTAGGCTTCTGTATTTCCGGAGCATTAACCTTCGTTTTGAATGTCTCTGCTCCTCCAGAATCTGATGACGTCTTGATGAATTCAGGTTCCGAGTCATAACCATGAACCTCTTCGTCATCCTCTTCAGTATTCAGCCCCAACTTGGTATTGATCTTAGTTATGGCCTGCAGCATACCATCCATCACTTGTTGTTTTGCATTCAGTCGTTTTCCCATTTTCGGCTCCTGCTCCAAAGTGCTGGCGAATACCAGGCCTTGCATTTTGGTGTAGAGCTCATCCAAATGATTCGTGATGTTAGCCTCAGCGCTCTAGACCGGGACTTCTTGGAATTGCTCTCCAGACATGATGCGGTCACTAGTTGCAGATGGATCATAGTGAGGGTTTGGAATCAAACGGCCGGTACGCGGATCTCGGATGCGAGCTCAGAGTCGATCACCAATGATGCCTGCATGGAAATTCAAAGTTAGGACACTCGATGACATACTCCGACACATGCTACCCGATGCGTGCATGCTCTAAGGGACCTATATGATCCTAACAAACTCGACACATATATGCTGACACAAGGGACTCACCTACTTTTTGGGAGTGCATGATCTAACTCTATATGAACCTATTAACAGAACATTATAAAGGGCCGAATAAAGTCAGACATAGCGAGCGAATCATAAGTTGATAGACTTTAGTCAGTGTTTCTCAATTCGGATGGGCCCAACCCACAGGCCGACCGTTTTAAGGAGAATTCGTAACTCAACCCAACAACTCAGACAACTCAAACTTTGTTGGCTATTATGCGGACTAGAATAATGTTCAACAAGACCGACAACCTACTTTTTTTTTACTCAAGGAAAATGGATATTGTAAAGGACTGGAAAAAGCCAACAATAAGCGAGTTATAATTAATTTATGGGCTTAATTGATCCAATATGGCTGGGCCTAACAACGGGCCGGCCATAAATATGGTGGATTTATTAATTAAATTGATAAATTAATTTACTCAAGCCTAGTGACTATTATGCAGTCTAAGACGCTATCCATGAACTTTGTTGGACTTTTAATTTTTTTTTTTTTGGACCTTTGTTAAGAGAATTTCGTAAAGAGTCATATAATATCATCAAAGGTGAGTCAATTTTTATTTATTAATTAATATAAGCAACTTTCAAACATAAATGGGTCCTTCCACTTGAGCTAACCATAATGCCTTGGAGTTAATTATATTAAGGAAAATTGGATTCTCATAATACGGACTTTTGGCCATATAAGACTTAATAATACAAACTTTCGATTTGGTTCTTAATAATACGAACTTTGACCCCCTGTTGCCCCCAGTAACACGCCACCGAGTTAAGTTGAACTTAACTCGGTGGCAGAATGACGTGGCGGCCGGAGTAGTATATTTTGACTTTATTATGAACACAGTCAGCATTTGACTTGTCCACATCACCTCTCTTCCTTTCCCTTTCCCTTTCCCTTTCCCTTCCCCTTTCTCTCTCCTCCTTCCCCTTTCTCTCTCCTCCCCTCCTCTTCTTCGATCCAGGGCCATGGCTTCTCCTCCTCTTCTCTCTATTTCTCTCTCTACAACATCCTGCCCCCCTCTTTGTGCAAAACCCACTTCCATTTTTCTCCCCAATTCTTATAGCCCAGATCGACGATTTGATTAATATGGATCTGAATTTTTCTCGAGACTAATAGCTAAGATTCAACATGAGTGAAATACCTTGCTGAGTTGTCTGCAAATAAATAACCTCTTCCTTCCATTGTTTAGACTGTAGACCCACCCTGTTAAACTCCTTTTTACTGTGTCTGCCGAAAAAGCGGCAATTCTGGATCTTATTTCTACACCTAGACTGGACCTCCAACATGCTTAGAGAAGTCTCAAGGATTCAAGTCTTTGAATTGGGTTGCAGAAATGTAAGCCACAAGAAAATGGACACAACACCAACTGATCTTCATTTTCTAGGGTACATTGCTGATGACACATTTATCAAATTGCATATGATTGACAGATTTCTTCAGCAGCACAGACCCTTTTATTTATCCTACGTTTCTGGCCAAAGTTTAAACTCTGAATTCTTTTCTTGGTTTTGGATGCATTGTTTGTAGCAAAGCCTCTAATTGAATTTCCTCCTTTCATACGGTAAAGAGATTTTTGCTCAGTAGACAAGTGATTTGATTAATAGCCCGTCTAAAAATTATGCATATAATTAAATTGCTTTGAAATTGCTGGATCTCGATACTGCACACCAGGTGTTCGACGATTTGATTCAGAGAGCTTGCCAGTGTGTTTCGCCCGTATCTGATTCTGGGTACTCTATGTTGTAAAAATTTGTGCATCTCGATCCGGGCTATAAGAATTGGAGAGAAAAATTGAAGTGGGTTGTGCACAAAGAGGGGGGCAGGATGTTGTAGAGAGAGAAATGGAGAGAAGAGGAGGACAAGCCATGGCCATGGCCATGTCTTATCTGGATCGAAGAAAAGGAGGGGAGAAGAGAGAAAGGGGAAGGAGGAGAGAGAAAGGGGAAGGGAGAGAGGTGATGTGGACAAGTCAAATGTTGACTGTGTACATAATAAAGTCAAAATATATTACTCCGGCCGCCACGTCATCCTGCCACCGAGTTAAGTTCAACTTAACTCGGTGGCGTGTTACTGGGGGCAACAGGGAGTCAAAGTTCATATTATTAAGAACCAAATCGAAACTTCGTATTATTAAGTCTTATTTGGACAAAAGTTCGTATTATTAGAATCCAATTTCCCTTATATTAGTTAATAAACAATCCTTTTCTCAACCCAATGAATTTTATATGGACTAAAACAAAACCTCCAAGCTAGGGTCGACTCTTTACAAAAAGAAAAGGGGAAGGGATACACATAGCACATAGCATACAACATGAAGGGTACCCTAAACCAAGGTTCTATATTCATGGATTACTAGGGTTGGGTTATCATGGCCTACCGCACGTTCTCGCCTCGGTTCACCTTACCCTTAAGGTTGTGGGTAAGGAGTGTGAGGTGTTGCTCAACGAACTTCAAGGAAGCCCTTTGAGTATAACATGGGGAGAGGAGAGACCAAATGCTTGGCGATGTAGGGTGCATCACACAAGTAGTGGCCGCCCGCTCTCGAGGGAGAATCCTAGTTATTACCTAAACTGTCGCCTTTGTGCTAACGTATCAAAACACCCGATTAGTGGCCTGGTATGCAAAGGATGCCTAAAAAAGAATAATAAAATCGCGATATAAATCAACCTCTCCCTTTTACAATTTCAAATCAATTCGATTTTTTTTCAAGTTTTACCCTCTTTTTAAGTTTAAGTCCCCAGTGAAGTCGTCAATCTGTAGGACCCGGAAAATCGCCCCCCATTTAGGGGTGTCGGTTTACGGATGCGCTATTTAGGTGATCGGGAGGCGACTAAGGTTGCTTAATCCTTAAATAAGGATATTTTTATTTTCGACACCGAAATATTTTAATAATGGTTTAAAATCGGCCCAAACACCAAATCTAGACCCAAGAGGAAGCAAACGGGCCGCCTGAACCTGTCAAAGGGTTTTGACAGATCCTGGGCTAAGTCGTCTGTTTCCTTGAACCAGAGAAAGGGAGTCGGAACCAATAAAACCCGCGGGGGTTTTATTGATTCCTGGCCCACTTTCTCTCGGTTTTAACCTTGAATGGGTGAGAGGAAGATGTTAAACCATTTTTTTTAATTATTCTAGTGCAAGTTCAAATATTAAATAATTAAACGGGTTATAAAAGAATAAAAGAGTCGCCAGCCGATTTAAGGAAACCGACAAAACGTAAAATGAAATAACTCCGGTCTACGAAACCCAATTCTAAGTTCGGGGGTAAGGTTACGAATCCGAGAATTATAAGAACTCTCGAATTCGCCTGTTAGAAAACAGACTCTACTAAAATCGACATTGAAATGAAAAAGAGCGGGGAGAAGTTTAATTAATTTCACGAAATTATATTCTCATCATGCAATATAAAATGCAGTTTTCGTTTACAAAATATGTACAAGTAGAGGAATTAAAGTACAAATTACATGATTAGAACAACAATAATAATAATGAAAGCGAACCTCGTTTGATGTTGGATGCCCGAATGCGACGGTCGAACTCCTTGACTTAGCCTTGGCTTGGAACTTGGATGGAATGATGAGTATAAGGATGGTTCGAGAGAATGATATAAGAGGGGTGTTGTGATGATAATGAGAGTAATTATGAGAGTATTAGAGATGAAGTTTGGAGAGAGTTTAGGTATATGGATGATGATAGTTGGTGAGATGATTGTGAAGAATGGGGGGTATTTATAAGTGAGTGAGTGAGGTTTTTAGGAGGGAAAATCATGGGGACACATCCCTATGATCATGCCATGCAATCCATGCAATCGCAAACCCCCGCGAGTTTTAGGCAATCAATGCAAGTCAACCCACGTTGGCTAAAATCATGGAATTTGTATAAGATGATTTTGGCGCCAGCTTCTGGAGAGAAACCCCCCGCGGGTTTTAAAATATCACGCACGGATCGCTGACGTGGCCGAATGAAATGACGCGTTGCACACGGAGTATAAAACCACCGTGGGTTTTAAAACCCCTGCGGGTTTTATTGTGACTGCGCGACCTGCTTTGTTCTGTTGGGCTTATTTTGCCAACTCTATGGGCCCAATGACCTATTTCGGTGTCCAGCCCAAATGACTTGCTGAATTTTTTACGGGTCGAAATTGTGTCGGTGCAAATTTCGAGGTCTACAGTCGCCCTTTAGGCAACTCACACAGCTCCCATGTATGATTTTTCTGCAGATTTTCCATCTCCTCTTGCATAGCTCCTATCCAGTTTGAGGCACTTGGACAGAAGATGGCCTCCTAATAGGTAGAAGGTTTAGCACCTTCAGGAGTCTCCTCTGCAACACTCAACATGTTCGGTTGTAGAATTTGGGTTTCCTAAGAGTAGGGTTGTCGAATCCACAAGGATGGTGTGTCAGGTTAATAAGGAATTGGTTTGTTAGGGTTTCAAATTGCAGGAAGCAGTAAATAATTAAACTAAACTAAGTAGGAAATTAAAATAATCATAACTAAGGAACACATGAATCAGATAATAGAAATTAACCTAATTTAACAAGAACGAAAAACTAAAACTAATGAAGAACTCATATTCAAGAAAGCAATAAATAACAATAAATGAACTTGAACCTAAACTAAACTAATTATGAATTGAAAACAATAAAAACTAAAGAAAACATGAATTGGGAAACAAAACTTAACCTAAAGGAATAAGAACAAGAAACTAAACAAGAAAACGAATGCATATTCAAGAAAGTAAATTATAGCCATGAATAAAAACTAAATCTAATACTGAATTTTAAGAATGAAAACATTAACCTGAAGTGCAAATTACTTTCTACCGATCTTCTCTTCTCGAACCTTGAATCACTTATCTTTCTCCCAAACAACCAAGAAAGGTGTGATTCGGATTACTAAGACTGCTCGAATCCTCACCTGAAGGGAGAATTCGAGGAACCTTAATCCTCCTCTTCACTAAAAAGTAAAAAGGTTGAATTTTCCGTGTAACTATTCTTAATAGAATTAAAGTAACGAGACAAAAAGTAAAAGCGAGAAAGAATAAGAACTTGAATTAAAATTTAAAAGAGTAACTTACAATGCAATGAATTGAGAGAAAACTTAGAAAAATTGAAAGCTAAAGAAAATAAAACTAAGTCTAATGATCTCTCTTTCATGAAGTATCATAAAGTATTTATAAAAGAAGTTTGGAAAGAAAATAAAACAACAACTCAAAACCCTACGTGAAACGGCGCACTACGAGGGCCCAAAATATATCAGGCGCTGGTAGCGCGTATCAAGGCGCTGGCAGCGCCTATGCTTGACATTCTTTTTTACTTCTCGAAACCAGGCCCTGATAGCGCGTATCAAGGCACTGGCAGCGCCTATGCTTGCTGCAGCTCTTCTTCGCCATTTCTTTCATATTTTTTCCTTCCTTTCTTTACTTCTCCATGAATTTTGATTAAGACCTGTAAATCACACAAATTTTCCAACCAAGTGAAGAAATCACAACCAAAAATACTTAATTCATGGTCTTAATTCGGCTCAAAATGAGACCGAACACAGCGCATATGCGATCATAGCGTCGTCTTTTTCAGTATAGCGCGTTGGTCTCCTGATCTCCCTCCTGGGATGATTTCTTGCTATGCTTGGTTCTTCCTCCACCTGCGGAACATCAGTCTCAATCTCAGACACATCAACTTGAGTTGTTTCAAGAGCATTATCAACAGCTTGCTCCTGATTGCAGGTTCCAGTAGCTCCACCTTGAGCTTCAACCTGCTCCACCTCGAACACTATTCTTCCTGCATCCTTCTCCTGATTTCCTGCATCATCAGAAGTACTGGTAGATTCCGTTCCAGATAACATAACAGTTTTAAAGGTTACCTCTCTAGATTGTATAACTTTCTTCAAATCAGGACACCACATTCTGTAACCATTGGACTCATACCCATAACCTAGAAACATGCATTTAACAGCCCTGGGAGACAGCTTCCCATCATTCACATGGGCATATACAGGACATCCAAAAATTCTCAAATTAGAATAATTAACTGGATTACCTGTCGATACTTCCTCTGGAATTTGGT
The DNA here is from genome assembly GCA_029582165.1 of Portulaca oleracea. Classification (NCBI taxonomy): domain Eukaryota; kingdom Viridiplantae; phylum Streptophyta; class Magnoliopsida; order Caryophyllales; family Portulacaceae; genus Portulaca; species Portulaca oleracea. Next base: position 20,581,869 of record CM055876.1, read on the forward strand.
ATTCAATAGAGGCATGAGGTGATCTGTTCAGCAGGTAGCAAGCAGTAGATATCACCTCTGCCTAAAACGATTTGTTCTTCCAAAGGCCTGCATTTGAGAGCATGCAGCGGGCTTTCTCCGGGAGTGTCCTGTTGATTCTCTCAGCTACGCTGTTTTGCTGAGGCTTACCCACCAGGGTTCGATGCCTCGTAATCCCATGCTGCTCACAGAACTCGGTAAATTTAGAATCAACGAATTCCAACCCATTGTATGTCCTGAGTTTCTTTATTTTCCTGCCTGTCTGGTTCTCCACTAATGCTTTGAACTTCTTGAAATATGAAAATATTTCATTCTTGTGTCGCAGAAAATAAACTCGGGTCTTCCTCAAGAAGTCATCCACGAAGGTCAACATGTAGCGCTTGCCACCCAGTGATGGCACTCTGGCAAGACCCCATAGATCTAAATGAATATAATCAAGGATCCCTGTCGTTGTTTGCTTGGCCCTGGAGAAACTAACCCTCTTCTATTTCTCGTAGACACAGCGGTCGCAAAACTCTAGCTTGCCGATTTGTGCGCCTCCAAGATATCTCTTCTTGCTCAGCATTGACATTCTCTTCTCTCCCATGTGGCCTAGTCTCATGTGCCACGGCTTTGCATTGTCGGACTCATCAAGATTTAAAACTGTCGCTGCAGTTCCTGTCTCTATAGACCCCTGCAGGATGTATAGGCTGCCCTTCCTGGTTCCCTTCATCAGAACCATGGAACCCCTGCACACTTTCAGAACCCCATCTTCTCCTTTGTACCTGCAGCCGTTAGCCTCAAGAGTACCAAAAGAAATTAAATTTCAAGTCATGTTAGGGATATGACGAACCTCCTTCAGAGTTCTAACGATGCCATCATGAGTTCTGATTTTGATGCTGCCAATTCCTGCAACCTTGCAGGTTGTGTCGTTACCCATGACTACGACTCCAGTGTCAACACTCTCATAGGACTCGAACCAATCCTTATGAGGACACATATGATAAGTGCACCCCGTATCAAGAACCCACTCATCTCTAGCTATCCTACTCGATGTGGTAGCCACCAATGCATCATCCATATACAAACCCATCACCATCTGACTCGGACTCAACACAGCTTGAGGTACCAAGTTTGGTGTGGTTATCCTTATTACCCTACTTTTGGTCTCTCTGCTTAGTCCAACAATCCTTCTCTATATGCCCTATCTTACCACAGTAGTTACACTTCTTGTTCTTGTGAGGATTCCTAGACTTTGAACGGTGTTTAGACTTCCCTCTAGACCCGTTTTCCTTACGATCATTACTCCTTCCCCTTACAATCAAAGCATCACTACCCTGGACATCACCCTTGGTATCAAATTTCTCCTTAGACAGTAAACTAGCCTTTACTTCACTAAGATTAAGGACACCGCGATTCCCATACAACATGATTTCCTTAAATTGTTTATGTGATGCATGTAGGGACAGGATTAAATGTAAAGCCTTATCCTCATCAGTGTGTTTCACATTCATGATTCTAACTCAGTAATAATAGAATCAAATTCATTAAGATGTGCTTGCATAGAAGTACCTGTGGGCATTCGCAGTCTGTAGAGCTTCTCCTTCATTCGGTACTTGTTCGCAAGACTCTTAAACATGTACAACTCCTCCAGTTTGGTCCAAAGCTCCCGAAGTTTCTCAATATGCATCACCTCTCTCTGAATATGCTTTGCCAAACACAGTTGAATCCCTACCAGAGCCTTATCTTCCAGCTTCCTCCATTCCCTTGGAGTCAAGTTGCCCTTGATATCCTTCTGGAGCTTTTTAAGATCTTCATCGCTCATCGTTTCATCAATCTTCGTGTCGGGATACTCAATCATATCCCATAACCCGGGCTGAATCAGGATCGCCTTCATCTGCAGTTTCCACATATGCTGAAACTCCTTGTTCCATCAAATTTTGGAATATCACACTTCATGATTGAAGTCATCTCCACCTTACTTTGATACCACTTGTTAGATAAATAAGCAAGATAACAGCGAAAAGCGTAATAAATTGAAATGACGGATATTACGACAAAATTCAGGAACGAAAATAAGAGCGATAAAATCAAACACCAAATTTACGTGGGAAATCGAAGAACTTGGAGAAACACCCACGGACGGCGACAGCCAAAAAATAATCCACTATGAGAAAGGAATACAACATGATCACTACCACAAGGTGTGATGCGATCACCAAAGGAGATTACAGTATAAATCTCTCTCTCACACTCAACTCACAATCTCTTAGGATACATTGGGAAAAATATTGGTGAAACTCACTCTCTCTAGCCGCTAGCTATCGGGCTTTGTGTGCGGCGGCCCAATAGAGGGAACAAGACTAGCCCTAGGCACTGGCAGCATCAAAGAGGCGCTAGCCGCATCTGCCCGGGGAGTGCTTCTGAGACGGACGATGGTAGCATCTCGAAGGAGGGAGCAGCGCCTAGTGTATACTGGGACGAGATGCTAGGCGCTGGTAGCGCCGGTTTCGCCGCTGGTAGCGTCTCCATGTTTCGGCCTCTTCTGTGAGGGGCGCTGCTAGCGTCTCTCCTAACGTTGGTGGTGCCCCGATCTTCTACCCTCAATTTGGACCCCCGCGAATTCAATGGGCCACACAAACCCAATAGTTGTCAAAGCCTAGACATTAGGCCTAATATGTAGGAAGTCATTTGGAACATCAGGCTGGCACCATCTCCAGAAGTTAGTGGCAATATCAACTGTGATCATGCGTATCCCATGCAAATCCTCAAGAATTGCTGATCCAGCCATGGGGATTTCAAAATACAAACAATGCAATGCAAACTACTTTTTGAGTTTTTGCCAATATCTGATGATCTTCAACAATATGTTCACCTTTTCTTTCTTTTTTTTCAATCTTAATATGTTTAAATCAATCAAAAAAGGATCCAAATTAACTGATCTTTCCTTGCAAATTTTTTTCACGACCAAATTACAGAAATTCTTCGAGCCTCATCATTTTTCAAATGATTTTTCATTTTGTTCACCATGACTAAATTGAACTTTCTCCTAATTTTTGTCGGGTCTAAACGTGCATTATTGATTAATTAGAACAAACGAAGTACCCGAGCGGACCAAAATAAATGAAAGAGAGTAAGCCTCATGAGAAATATATATACACTAGCTGTTCTATATATGTACAAATTTTTATTTCATTTACATTTGAGAGAGCATACAATACTTAAGTCATGTATCAGAAATGTGTAGCAGTATATATATATGCACTTGACATTAATTAAAACACTAGAAATTTACTAATTCTTCCAGCTCTTAACTAAAGCTTCCAGACACTCATGAATCTTGGTTGTACATGAATGATCCATGACTCGAGAAGCCTCCCTCAAACTCCGGATTCCACAGCCCAAGCGAGCGACACTTGGTGCATTCACAATGGCATCCCCATACAGAAGCACCCCAGTGCAAGTAGCAGCAGTTACCCAGGGCATAATAACCCTCCTCTGCTTCTTCATCAAAATAGCAGACGCTGTCAATGCTGCAGTGCTTCCTGCCAAAGCAGGGTCATTGGATACTGTTGCCCGGTTTTCCTTTTGTGAGTACTTTTTTACGATACTCTCATGATCAATATTCCTTACAAAAATGCGTCCAAGAATGTTTCTCATTTCAAGGCCAGGAGGAGAGCTGCTATGACTGTTCCAGAATCGCGTGAAACCCCTGAAGCGAGTGCCATCTACTACTGCTACAATTGTACTCAACTCCTTTGTTTGTTCTTTTATTCCTTGTGCCACAAGGTATTGAAGTGTTTCGCCAGAGGAAAGCTCTGAAAGTTTCAGCACTTGCGCATGGCCAGGGTGTCTTCTTCCATCGCGGTTATGGATAAGCCTCTGACACTCGTTAGAAATCTGGAAACCACGAGCCAAGCACACATCTTTTGGTTCAACTTTGCCCCCAGAATGTATTTCAATAAGCATGTTCTGCACACGAGCTAGATGCCTACTCATGCCATAATCCTTGCTTACTTCTTGTGAAAATGCATACCAAGGCTTTGCAAATATCGGAAGATCAGTTGATGATGAATGAATCCGGGAGGGATTTTGAAGTGGACGATCCACAAGGTGATGATAATAATCCGGTGAAATCATGAGGAAGGCAGACCCAACCTCTTCTGCTGTACTCTTTGCCACCAAATAGTTGTCATATTTACAAGCCCCCAAAATCTCCTTCGAGATCCAATTTTTTGCAACAGCTTTGTATCTGTGTTTGTCTCTATTGTACAAAAAGAACTGCTTCAGTGCTCTAAATGTTGAAGTTGGAATAGGCTCATCTATGCTGTCACCCATGTCAGGGTCCAGATATTGAGCCCATCTCCAATCTCCATCAGCAAGGACTGCATCTGGGCGGACCGGCCTTATTAGACACTCGATATCCCTGGCTGATCTTTCAGAGAAACTACTGACACAGAGAATGTATATGGTCGCCCCAGTTTCTGGCTCATGAATTCCCAGCACAAAGTGCTTGGTGTAGTCTGGTATCTGTAGTTTACCCACCAATCTGTCCGATGCATTCAAATCCTGATTTCTTTTGGGCATCAACAGTGATTTCAACGCCGTCAACGCCATTAACAGAGCAGAAGTCAGCCCGCTCCAATAAATCTGCCTTTCTAGTCGTAAACAATTTAATTACGTCTGCTTAATATGCAAGAAAGGCAGCCACAGAAAGAAAATATAGCAAAGTTAACAAGATCAACCGAAACTGATGAATACCTTGTGCTTGAGCTACTCGACCAGTCTTTCACTTAGATTGAAGGGTTATAAGTGCATTGCCTTCTTAGATTATATGGCAATGGTTTTTGTGAGGTTTAAAATGATTAAGACCTGTCTTTTATTTGATCCAATCTATACATATAGATGCACGAAGAAAGTTGAGCATTTGGTGGGATGCTTAGCTATTCAGCTTTCAGCCATGTCAGCTAGAGATATATGTATATTTGTTTGTTTTGTTCTTCCGTGCATGTTGAACAGGATTGACTTTTACCCGTTAAATCTTCATCTTTCGAGGATATATTCAAACTTCCCATGTAGTTTCCTCCAGTTGGCCGGGGAAGGCGATTTTGTATGCTAGTAACATAGACTGTTCTTCCTTTAATCTTCATCTATTGTTTTTAATGGATTCAGTCTCACTTTTCAGGATTGATGGAAATTTCCATATACACAGCATTGAATTAATGGAGTATGTGAGAAGTTTTCTGGATTACTTGGAGCACACTACATTAAAGTTTTCAGGAACCATTCCTCTTGATGTCAGACACCACGTCACCGCCTATGACATTTTTATTTATTTATTTGGACAGAAGCTAGAAGATCGAAGTTGGTAAATGGGAATTCTTGTATCACAGTATTAAAGATCATATGCATTGTTTTAACACCTTATTCTGATAAGAACAACAGATGATATGGGGAGCCATATATATAGGAGTCAAATAGAAGGAAACAAATATATTTTCTTTCTCTCTTTTGAACAGAGGAGGAAACCTCAACTGTATACAGACTGTGTATATGAAACCACAAATTTTACATAATCACTCAGATGAATACAGGCCCACAGTAAACTGATTAGTCAGACAGACACACAAATACTGCAAATTGATTTTCCTTTTGATTTTTTTCCTGTGTTTTCACTTTTTGCATCATAAAACCAGCCCTATATAGAACATAAATCAGAGAATTAAAGCATCTTTGACTTGATCAGCATAGGCTGTTGAGTAGTCCCTGATTTGTTGCGAAGCGTGCTGCATGCTCTGAATTCCACGGCCCAGAGCAGCAGTACTTCGCGAATACAGAATGACATTACCATAAAGAAGCCATCCAGTACAAGCAATGTAAATATACCACGGTGTAAGCCCCCGCCACTCTCTCTTCATAAATCGGTAAACTGGAGTTGTCAATTCATCTTTAAACAGGACTGATCCTGTTAATGCTGCAGTTACTCCGGCTAAAGCTGGACCGGTTGGTGTCATTTTCTGTTTCTTCACTGATGGGGCTCTTACGCCGCTGTCTTCATACTTCACGAAAAACCCTTCAACAGCACTCTCCTTTTCAGGAAGAGTAGGAGTGTTCCAGAATCTCCTGAGATTACTGAAGTTATGACCATGGACTACGGCTACTATTTTGTTGTACTTCTTTGCTTGCTCTTTTATGCCTCGTGCAACAAGACAATTGAACACTTCAGTATCCGAAAGCTCTGAATACTTAACCACCTTCTCGGTGCCAGTGAAATATGGTTGTATCCCATCACGGTGTAAACATAGTCTCCATGCCTCGATACCAACCTGAAAGTTGTAACTTTGAAACAGGTCTTCAGGATCGACATTGGCACCAGTATCCACAGCATCAAGCATCTTGCGCGCACAAGCTAGAGTCCTATCCATTGATGCATATGGAGGAGGCCGATAGCTTTCTGTATCCGATGATGAATTAACCCTCTGTGGAAGCTTAAGTGGGTCCTTATAAAAATACTTTGGTGGCACCATGAGAAAAGGGCATCCAACCTCTTCAGCTATTTTCTTAGCCACGATAATGTTTTCGTCATAATCAACCCAAAAGATATCTTGCAAGACAAGGTTCCTTGCAACGTCTCGATATCTATGTATACTTAATCGATCCTTGAGACATTCTCTGAGCACCCTAAATGTTGAGGTTGGAATAGGCTCATCTGGACTGTCTCCATAATCTTCCTCGCAATACTGCACGTACCAGTTCCAGTCACCATCAGCAAGGACTACATCTGGATGGACCACCTTTATTAAATGCTGGATATCTATGACTGACCTCTCAGAGAGACCGTGAACACAGAGAATGTATATGAGTGCACCACTCTCTGGCTCACGAATTCCCAACACAAAGTGCTTGGTGTAGTCAGGTATGTCTAGTTTACTCACCATTCTATCCGATTCCTTCAAGACATGATCGCCCCCTAATAAAGCAGAAACGGGCCAAAATTGTTCCAGATACCTTAGCATTGCTTTTGTAATTCAAGCAATTGCAAAATCAAGCTTGCATATAACCAATACGACTCTGCCAAGCTGCAAAGATCAAATAATTTTTGTAGCCTAGCTTTGAGAAGGAAATGTGTTGTTGATAGTTCTGTGCAGTAAGTCAGCACAGGAAAGTAGAACATCTAGAAAACTTCTAGTTAGGCAAATGACAACCTGAGAATATGTGATCTGTAGCCTTGGAACTACCTTTGCAAGGACCATCCATCACAGGATTTCCAGATTAGTAGATGCGATTTCGGACCTCTTGGTCATTTGTTTTTTCTTATCAGAAGACTACATATGCCCCATTACAACAGACATTTAGATTGCTTTTATCAACTCCACCATAGTGAAAAAAGAAAAGGGATTGCTCTGAATTAGTCTCTTGAAAACAGCTAAGCGAGTGCTTTGAAGCGGTAAGTAACAGCCAAGGAAACTAGTGTACATTGAAAGCATCATGCTAAAATTTTTAGAAGTTAAACTGGTCAAGGTTGTGCTAGAAGTTATGGGACATTTCATTTTCACCATACTACTAGCTAAGGTCACTGTCCAGCAGAAGTGTTCATCAAGTTCGTGCTACGTTGGACTTCCACAAAAGTTGCCTATGACAAAACCAACAAAATCAATTAAAACTGATTAATACCTTGTGCAGCACCAGCGAAACCAGTCTTCAGCTTAGATTGAAGGGCTCTATGTGCTCAGCCTTCTTAAAGTATATGGAGATGGTGTTTCTCTGGTTTTGAATGATTAAGGTTTAAGACTTGTCACTAATTTGATCTAAACCTATATAGATAGATGCGCGTACAAAGTTGAGCATTGGGTGAGACGCTTAGGTATTTTTCAGACATGTCAACTGGAGATATATTTATATTTGTTTGCTTTGTTCTTCTACACATGTTGAAGTGTTCAACAGTATTGACTTTTACCTTTTAAATCTTCATACTTTTTATATAGTAACATGGACTCTTCTCCTTTGGAAAGTTCCACATGATATGTCAGATGGAACTTGGCAAATGACACTTCTGATATCACCTGTTAAACATAATTATGCATCATTTTAGTAGTTCGACAGCTTAAATAGATAAGGACAAAAAATGATAAGAGGAGCCATATATAGGAGGCAAATCAAAGGAAACAAATACATTTCTTTTACTCCTTAATTTGAACATATAAAACCACAAATGTATAGAATTATGTACATACAAACACAAGTTTTACATAATTTCTCAGATGAATACAGGCCCTCAGTACAACTGACTCGTCAGACAAACACACAAATTCTGACAATCCATTTTCCGTTGTTTAATTTTTCTGTTCCTTTTGTGCAGCGAAAAACCGGTCATACAGAACATAATTCAGACAATTAAATCTTCCTTAACTTGATCAACATAGGGTCTTGAGTACTCCCTGATTTCCTGCGATGCTTGCTGAATGCTCTGGATTCCATGGCCCAGACGAACAACACTTGATGAATCCCAAATCCCTTGTGCATAAAAAAGCAATCCAGTACAAGCAGCGCAAATATACAGGGGCATAAAAACCCACCACTTTCTCTTCATAAACCGGCACACTGGGGTGATCAATTCCTCCTTAAACAGGAGCGATCCTGCTCATACCACAGTTACTCCGGCCAAAGCAGGTGCAGTTGGCCTCCTTTTATGTTTCTTCACTGACGGGGCGGTTACGCCGCTGTCTTCATACCTCGCAAAGAACCCTCCAACAATACTCTCATTCTCAGGAACAGGAGTGTTCCATAATCTCCTGAGACAACTGAAACTAGTACCATCGACTATGGCTACGATTTTCTTGGACTTCTTTGCTTGGTCTTTTATGCCTTGTACAAGATGGCAATTGAACATCTCATAAGCCGAGAGTTCTGAATACTTAATCACCTTCTCGTGCAATTGTATAAGGGTTAGTGCCATATCTGTGTAAACTGAATCTGTTTGCCTCAACAGCAACCCGAAAGTTAATAACATTGAAACAAGTCTTGAGGATCGACATTGGCACCATTACCAACATCATCAAGCATCTTGCGTGCACAAGTTAGAGTCGTATCCATTGAAAAATCGTTACTTAGGCTACCAAGTACTCGGTACAGCGATAATGAATAGTGGGGAGGCTTATAACTTTCAGTATCGGATAATGAATAGATGCTCCTTGCTAGCTTAGGTGGCTCCCTATAAATATTTGGTTTTGTTATCGGATCCCTATAAGGATACTTATTAGGTGGGAGCATGAGAAAAGGGCATCCAACCTCTTCAGCTGTTTTCTTAGCCCCAATAGTTTTCGTAGTAACCAACCCCAAAGATCTCTTGCAAGACAAGGTTCCTTGCAACCTTTAGATATCTATATATAGCTAATTGATCCTTGAGACACTCTCTAAGCGCCCTAAATGTTGAGGTTGGAATAGGCTCATCTGGACTGTCTCTATGATCATACTCCCAATACTCAACGTACCAGTTCCAGTCACCATCAGCAAGGACTACATCTGGAAGGACCGCCCTTATTAAATGCTCGACATCCCTGGCTGATCTTTCAGATAAACCATTGACACAAAGAATGTATATGAGTGCACCACTCTCTGGCTCACGAATTCCCAACACAAAGTGCTTAGTGTAATCAGGTATGTCTAGTTTACTCACCATTTTATTCGATTCCTTCAACACATGATCGCCCCCTAATAAAGCAGAAATGGGCGAAAAGTGTTGCAGATACCTCAACATTGCTTTTCTAATTCATGCAACTGCAGAATCAAGCTTTTACATCAACCAAAAGCACTCTGCCGCTCTTGAACCCTTGCTTAACCAGGGAAGTTGTCTGTTGATAGTAGTTCTGTGCAGTAATTGACAGAAAAAGTGGAACAGATAGAAACCTCCGTTAGGCAAATAACAATCTGAGAATATGCGATTCAGACCCGTGGAGCAACTTTTGAAAGGATCATCACAGGATTTCCAGCTTAGTACCTGCAATTTCCAACCTCTGGATCATTTATTTTAAAAAAAATTTTGGGAACTGCAGACATTTAGATTGTTTTTATCAAGTCCACCATAATCAAAAAGAGAAGGGATTGTTCTGAATTACTCTACTCAAAACAGCCAGGGAGTGCTTTGAAACGGTAAGTAACAGCTAAGGAGACTAGTGTACATTGACAGCATCATGCTAGAATTTTGTAGGTAAATTGGTCATTTGCACATACATTTAATTCAAGGTTTTTTTTTTTAAATCTTGAATGTTTCCGTATGAGAAAGTTATAAATGCCCCATTTGCACAAACATTTAAATTATCAAGTCTACCATAATACAATAGATGGGGACTTTTTCTGAACTTGTCTGTTGAAAACGACTACAGGTCAGGGCGCTTTGAAATGGTAAGGAACAACTAAGGAAGGCTAGTGTTGAAAGCATTGTGAACCTGGTGAATGCCAGCTTCACAGAAAAGGCTTCTCATTATTTAGAAACACACTCCTTGACAGTGTCCCCAAAATGCCACTTCAAATGTTGTGGAGATTGCACTTGAAGGAAAAGTCCGAGAAGGAATTTCTCATTTGAACAGCTCCTTCAAGGCACACATCAGCTTAGAGGCAGCATCAACCTTCACAGATAGCTGCACAGGATTGCAGAATGTCTGTAAGCGGATAGGGGAAATTTCTGCAACCGAAGAATGTGTTCTCCTAGAGCTAAGATGTAGCGTCCAGCACATGCAGTCATAGTTTTGGCAGCATTTTGTTGGATGCAATCGAATCTGTAGTCTTTAAGGGGAATGTTATGGACAGCTCGTACGTAATGAATGACCAAATTCCAAGTATAATCATATTTATCGGATAACTCTGCAATTTAGGATGAGCCATGCCAGCACACCAATTAAAACCCTGGATTTATCAATTGAGCAACATATTGAGACTAATCAAGAAATCTCACTATTTCTCAAAATTTGATTTCATTCATTTTTTTCTTCTGATTCAGAACATTTAATACAACTCTCTGACTGCTGGAGTATCATGCTATTTATACGTCAATTATCAATGATCCACTGAGCAATGATGACAGAGATCATGGTGTCAGTTCACATGCACAAATAAACATTTTCAGCAATCTTTACGATGCAGCTAGCTCAAACTTCACCGACAAAGTATGTGATGATGGGAATAAAAAGATTCAGAGGATAATTTTGTTTCTTTCTGACATTAATGTAGTGAGAATGGCACACTGGAGGTATAAGGAGGGTAGAACACAGACAGTTTCTGTATGAATACACAGCTGCACACACAAAAGAAAACATGATATTGTACACAATGACTAAGACATGGTACCACCAGTAACTGCTGCTATCAATCCTTTGACCAAGGCACCCTTGGCGCCTTCTATGACACCATCCTTGAATCCCTCCCTAAATCCTTGCTTTTCGCGAGCGAAAAAGTAGTCCTGAAGGCATTCCCTGTGGAACTCAACCCCTTTGCAAAAATAACATGTATAGGTCCAACTCTTGCATTTGTAGTGACATACATGACATTTAGCTTGTTGCCCCTTAGGAAGCTCCTGGTACACCAACGTGTGAGGGTGCAAGGGATGGTATACACAGTACTGATAGCAATGGGCACAGTCTGGGTGGACACAGAAGTCACATGCCTCGCAAGTATACACTCTGGCATTCGACTCCCCACCATGATGGCAAACTGCACACTTTTTAAAATGGTGTCGAGTCTTGAGTTCAAGCACGTGGTTCGGGTGCAAGAAAGACACAATCACGGCAGGATTCGTTGCACAGATTAAGTGCATCTGTTTATGGCATTTTTGTGCACACTGGTACCTCGGGAACGAGTGTCCCTTGTGTTTGCAGTGGGAACAGGTGAACTCAGAGGTGCCCATCACAAGCTTCACCGGGTGCTTGTGAGCAAATGTTTTGAAACTGATCTGGGATTTCCATGAATCAGCCATCTCAGTGGACAGTGCACAGACTGGGTGCAGAACAAACTCACACACCCTGCAGCGATACACCATGGTGCTTACAGAACAAGGCTTTTGACAAGCTGCACATATGTACTGAGAAACAACACCGGTACTTTCAAGAGTAATCTGGTGTTGGGGGTGCAGCAAGTGTGTTATTTCTCCTGGCAATGACGCACCTACAGTTTGCAATGCATGCGCTCTCTCACGCGCTAGGTCTTTGTCATTCTTTTTAAGAGCCAGCCTCTCAACTACATAGTTCCCTGCTACAATGGCACCACCAATGACCACCAAGCTAGTTGCAGCCATTTATATCTGGTTTAAGAGAATGAATTCTGAGATTCGGGCATTCGTCAGAATCAATTGCCCCTCTTGAGAAGGAAAGAAACTTTGTAGCCTTTAAAGTTTTTTGCTGTAAACAAGGCATATATATGAATATTAGAAGATAAAATTTTTTGCTTTTCTTTGACGGGTAAACTCTGAATTAAAAATTAGAACAGACTAGTTTTTGTAGGTATACTTTAGAATTACTGTCACAATCAGCAACTAGTAGAAGAATATGTGCCAGATGAATGTTTCATCTGTGGCACTTGATTAATGAATGGAACCAGTACACTGATGGCATACGTTTCTTCTTTAAGTTGATCTTGTCATTTGGATAACATTACTGATGAAGTCTTTCAGAGGATTTAGATGAATTGAAGACAACGAGCTCTGCTTGACCAAGGTGAGCATATGCTGTTCAAAAGAAAGTGTACCTGAATTGTTCAATTTTTATTATTTATTTTTTTGGGAGGGCTGTTATAAGATTTGGGTTGTATAAGTATAACTAAAGTTCCAATAATAAGACAAGCTGAACTACAATAGTTTAAACTTCTATCAGACCCTAGTTGATATTAATCTAATGTTGCATATGTCAATAAATTTTGACTTGGCGAGGGGGGAAAGCAGCACAGTTCTAATGTCTCTCAATTGTCGGTCTTTAAGAAATTTGGCCTAGCTCAATTCTCAAAATCATCTAATTTCTTCCAATCGAAAAAAAAAAGGAACAAAAAGTCATTTGATCTCCCAAAATGACCTTGTACACAACTGTTGTGCAACTTCTGAAAGATTTCAACAGTACTAATGTCATTGACAGGAGAAAATCTCAGGGTAACTGGGTAATTACAAGTCCTAGGCTTAGCAGGGACTGAATAGTTACATGTACACCGCCTTATTTCGCACGGTATAATGAGGGTCTAAATGGCAAAGCCCTGCCTTCATGTCGAATCCAACCTAAATATGTTTACATGTAGAGATTTTAGTATTGCAAAGATTAGATATGTTCACAACTTCACAAGCAAGTGAGCTTGGCTCACATGATGTTGTGGAAGGCCTTCCAACTTTTGGAGGTGGTGGGATCAAACCCTACTACTTGCAAAATTCCTTGTATGTCATACACCGGTCTTTACAAGGTAAACTAACCGTATTCTCTGCCCGTGTAACATTACCCAATCTTACTCAGTTTCACCTATTTTTACCCAAACTTACCTAACTTAACCCATTTCGACAAACTACATAAAACATATTCAATTTACATGTTAGCTAACTTTACCCATTTCCACCAAAAATTATCAAAAGTTACCAATATCTAACCAAAACGTACTCAACTTTACTTTACCTGATCCTCGAAAGGACATAAAAGTTTACTCAGGCTAGCAAGTACTGGGTACAGCCTTAAATCCAATATGCATATAGCGGATGCTGACAGCTCTGAGCATTGGATAGAAAATTATACATTGCTAGTCCAATAAACTCGGTTTCTTTTTTTTTTTTTTTTAAATCAGGTCTACTGTTATGAATGGGTAAAGGTTATATACCTTTCTGAACCGAAGGCCACAGATTGGATTGCATCCAACAAAATGCTGCCAAAACTGTGACTGTATGTGCTGGAATTACATCTTAGATTGAGGAAAGTACATTCTTCAGTGGCAGAAATTTCCCCTATCTTTTAACAGACATTTCCTTCATATGTGACCTCCACAAAATCTGAAGTGGTCTTTTGGGGAAACTGTCAAGGAGTGTATTTTCAATGGACTAGTTCAGGAAAAAAAAAAAAATCCCTTGCTCTTGTATTACAGTGGACTTGATAATCTAAATGTCCGTGCAAATGAGAAATATTTATAATTTTCTCAAATGAAACCTTCAAGAAGTAGTGCTAGCTAAGGCTTTGTACCTGAAGCTCTCATTCAACTACTCTTCCCTGCTGATTTACAGCACAAAAGTACTTGGTGTTGGTGGGGAATTTGTGAGCCAGAGACGTTAATTAAGAACGTTAGCAATGTCGAATGAGTTGGAGGAATCGGCTAGACTGGTGAGTAACCTAGACATACCTGAATACACCAAGCAGTTTGTGTTGGGAATCCGTGAGACAGAGAGTGGTGCACTCATATACATTCTTTGTGTCAATGGTTTATCTGAAAGATCAGCCAGGGATGTCGAGCATTTAATAAGGGCGGTCCTTCCAGATGTAGTCCTTGCTGATGGTGACTGGAACTGGCAAGGTTCAGTATTGGGAGTATGATTATGGAGACAGTCCAGATGAGCCTATTCCAACCTCAGCATTTAGGGTGTCCAGAGAGTGTCTCAAGGATCGATTAAGTGTCCATAGATATTGACAGGTTGCAAGGATCCTCGTCTTGCAAGAGATCTTTGGGGTTGGTTACTACGAAAACTATATTGTGGCTAAGAAAACAGCAGAGGAGGTTGGATGTCCTTTTCTCATGCTCCCTCCTAAGTATGTATATTTGGAGCCAGTTAAGTTTCCACAAAGGGTTTATTCATTATCTGATAGTGAAAGTTATGAGCCACCTCAATATGCATTATGGTTGTACCCAATACTTGATAGCTTAAATAATCGTTTTCCAATGAAGATAAGTATGGATGGTGCACGCAAGATGCTTCATGATGTCGATATTGGTGCCAATGTTGATCCTCTAGACTTGTTCGCAAGTTACGAGTTTCAGGTTGCTATTGAGGCAAACAGACTATGTACATACAGGGATGGCATTAAACCGTATGCCATTGGCACCGAGAACATGGTTAAGTTTGCGGAGCTTTCTGAATTTGAGAAGTTCAGTTGTCTTCTTACACAAGGCATAAAAGAACAGGCAAAAAATTTCAACAAAATAGTAGCCATAGTTGACGGTACTAGTTTCCCACATCTCAGGAGATTCCGGAACACTCCTATTCTTCCTGAGCATGAGCACGTTGTTGGAGGGTTTTTTGTGAGACATGAAGACAGTGGTGTAAGAGCCCCATTGCCGCCAGTGAAGAAACCCAAAAAGACACCAATAGCTCCAGCTTTGGCCGGAGCAACTGCTGTAATAACAGGATCAGTCCTGTTTAAAGAGGAATTGATCACCCCAGTGTACCGGTTTATGAAGAGAGAATGGCGGGGGCTTACACCCTGGTATATTTACGTTGCCTGTACTGCATGGCTTCATTATGGAGATGCCATGCTGAGTTCACCAAGTATTGCTTGTTTGGGTTGTGGTCTCCAGAGCATGCGGCGGGCATCTCAGGAAATCAGGGACTACTCAAGAACCTATTTTCAACAAGCTAAAGAAGTTGTTTTTGTTGTGTTCCAAAAGAAACTTTAGTTGTTTGAACTATATGCTATATGACCTCTTCATGCTGCACAATGGGAATCCAAAGGGGGGAAAACGAAGGGGAAAATTAATTTTCGGAATTTGTGTGTCTATCTGACTAGTCTAGTCATCTGCAATGTGGCTCTGTATTCATCTTAATGATTATGTTATTTAATTTGTATTTACACATACAAGTTCTGTACATTTGCTCTTCTTCCAAATATGCTGTTCAACTACTAGAACAATGCATTATGATGTGTATGCTGCGATGTCGGAAGCCTCATTCGCCAAGCTCAATCTTCTAGCTTCTCACCAAAAAAAAAAAACAATAAATAAAATTGTGATAGGTGGTGTTTAACAGAAGGAGGCATGGTTCCTGAAACCTTTTCTCTAATTTGATGTGCTCTAATTAATCTAGATAACTTATTACATAGTACATGGTACTTTCCAACAATCCTAAAAATATGCGGCTAAATCCATCATAAAAATATGAACATTAAAGGGAGAAGAGTCAATGTTATTTTAGTATACAAAAAATGCCTTCTCGGCTTACTGGAGGAAACTACATGAAATTTTGAAATTATCCTCGATATATGAAGAGTTAAAAGGTAAAAAATATGGCATTCGATCAATCAATATTGATGAAGTCTTTCAAAGGACTTAGGCCGATCGCATATATTCCTTCCTTAGGTTGTTCTTGTCATTTGGATAACATTATTGATGAAGTCTTTCAAAGGATTTAGGTAAACCGAAGACTCAGCTCTGCTTTACCATGTTGAGCGTAAATTGTTCAAAAGAAAGTGTACCTAAATTGTCCAATTTGTATTTTTTTTCTTGGAAGGGTTGTTATAAGAGATTTGTATTTTATTCTAACAATAAGGGGCCGTTTGGTACGAGGGAGTAGGGGGTTCGGAATGGGAATAGAGGGATGGGGAATAGAATTTTGTTTCATGTTAATTAATAAAAAGAAAGGAATGGGAATGGGAATAGAAGGGGTCTATTTCCAACAATCTATTACCATGGGGGTGGTAACAGACCTTGGGAATTCGTTAGTCACTATTAAATACCAAAACTACCCCTATTTAAAAAAAATAAAAACTCATATTTATTAATTTCTTTTGCTTATATTAAATAAAAACTCACGTTTATTGTCAATTTTGCTGGCTATCATCACCTAAACATAGTATTATTTTTGCTATAATCCCTTATATTAATTAAATATTATTGTTATTAAATATCTTTCGGTTGAGATATTACTAATGCAGTAGGGTTTACGTCTTTTGCTTCTATTAATTAAATATTTATTATAATTAATATATTAGTAAACGTAGTTGAGTTACTGAATCTGACGACATCCGTCAACAATTGGTCTATCATGTAAATTTATTGAATCATTCATACTTTGAACTTTTATATACTTGTTTTTAATTTTTTTAATTCATATTTGATGCTTAATTAATTTTTATTAAAATCTTTATGAACTTAATTTTTTTAATTTTTTTTCATATGGTAATTGATTTTCTAGAAGTAAATGTGTGCTATTTATGACCTTCTATCCATTTCAATTTATTAAAACATTCATAAATCAATAAAAGGGTATTTCAGTCAATGTGTATTTATTTCCAATCTTATTCCCAATTTGAATTACTACAAAACAAACAAGAAGGGTGGTAATTCATAAAGACATGTTAATTCCCATTACCATTATGAATTCCCATTCCCAGTGTCATTATGAATTCTCATTCTCATTCCTATTGCATGCCAAACGGCCCCTAAGAAAAGATGAACTACAACAATGAAAACTTATATCTGACCCTAATTGATATTAATATAAATTGCATTATGTCAATAAATTTTGACTTGGCAAGGAGGGAAAGTAGCACAGGTCTAATGTTTTTGAATTGTCTGTCTTTAAGAAATTTGACCTAGCTGAATTCTCAAAATTATCTAATTTATTCCATTTGATAAAAAAGAACAAAAAAGTCAATTGAGTTCCTGTACACAAGTGATGTGCAGACTTCTCAGGGATTTCAACAATACTAATGTTATTAACAGGAGAATTCTCAAGGTAACTGGGTAACTAACAAGTCCTAGGCTTATCAGGGATTAAACAGCGATGTGTACAGCGCCTTATTTCTCACGCTATAATGAGGGTTTAAATGGCAAAAGCCCTGTCCTCATATAGAGATTTTAGTGTTGCAAAGGTTAGTTATGTTCATCATCGTGAGTACAATGAACAATATTGATTCTTCCCTTTCTGATCTTCACATTTTCAGGGTTAATTGAAAATTCTACATATAGTCTTTCAGTAGGAAGAATGTTTCTGTATACCAAGTCATTATATTGATTCTGCGTACTTTGATTACTCTTTTTTCAAGATTACTGAATATTTGCAAAGGGCATTTGTTTGATGTAGTATGAAAGGACTGTGGAGCACATTTGAGTTATACAGAAAATGTTTTGCAACTACTTTATTTAAGGAACCGTGCAGTGCTCCAGTAATTCCTAAGACGATGGAAACAAGTAACATTGGATAGACAAAGCAAACTAACTGGTGTGTTATCCACTGAGAAAAGTTTGCTCAGGCTAGCAAGTATTGGGTACGTACAGCCTTGAATCCAATATGCATATAACAGATACTGGTATAGCTCTGAGCATTGGATAGAAAACTATACATGGCTAGTCCCATAAACAAGGTTTCTTTTTTTCTTTTTCTTTTTTTCCATGAGGTCTACCATTACATATGGGAAAATGCTATACTGTTCTGAACCAGCCAGTTGAAAACTTATGAAGCACTTTAAATTGCAAGGAAGAGCCAAGGATGACTAGTCTTGAAAGCATAGCTGGAATATGATGGACCTGGGTCCTTTTCCCTTTCTTTTCAAACTTCTGAAAGAAACTATGGCAATTTCAACACATTACTATTGTCAACCCTCCAGCTTATCTGTTCACCATATGATATGATGGACTTCCAATAATATTGAAAATACAAGTAAATGAATATGATGAACTGGGATTCATTGCCCCAAATTTCATTGGAATCAGTATCATTTCTCATGACCAAATTTATTTTTGACATCAATTTTACAGTATTAATCAATCAGCTCCGGAGACTGATACAAACATCAGAACACGCGCACTCAAATCATATCATAAACGGTCCAAGCCGAAAAAAGTATACAACATGATCTTTGCATGCATAAAACTTGAAACATACAATACCAGGATGTATGGCAGGCGGCCTCGTATATATGGTGCTGTCTTAAATAAAAGGAGCACCTGTAGCAGCAGTAGCAATGACCATTTTCCCCAGCACAACAGTCACTTCCACGCCAACATGTACAAGTCCCTCTTTGCCAGCTGATTTGAGACCATAGTTCTCTACTTTGCATGGAAAACGAGGATAATAATAATTGACTATACATTCCCTATGGAAATGAACATCTGGGCAGACATAACAAGTATAGCTCCGGCTTTTACACTCCCTATCACATGCCTTACATATGGCTTTCGTTTCCTGGTTTGGACGATCAGCGAGCTCCCTGTACACCAATGTGTGTCCCTCCTGGTGCTGAGGAAACTGAAAGTACTGGCGCCTCTGAGCACACTCAGGATGGACAAAGAAATCACACTCCTCACATATATAAACTCTGGCATTCAGCTTGCCTCCGTGGTGGCAAACTGCACAATCTTTGAAATGGTGCCGTGTTTTGAGCTCCAGTACATGATCTGGATGTAAGAAGGATAATAGTATGGTGGGGCTAACAGCGCAGACAACGTGCATCTGGGTATCACATCCTTCTTCTCCAACACAGTTGCACTTGAGCAACGAGTATCCCTTATTATGACAGTGGGAGCAAGTGAATTTGCTGAATTTTTCATCGGACGACGCCGTTGGTATCTCCAGTTTCATCGGATGTTTGTGAGCAGGCGTACTCAGGTCGGTCTCAAGGTGTGCGGACAAATCCCACATTTCCTCAGAGGTGGCGCAAGCCAAGTGAAGGTTGAAATCACAGTCCCTGCAGCAGTAGCGACCACCAGGAGTACCGCGCTTTTGGCAGGCATTGCAGAGAAACTCACCCCCATCCTCGAAGCTCAGCGGGTGCTGTTTATGGAGGATGTGTGCTTCCAGAGGAGGACATGACACGCTCCCCTCGTCATCACCTTTTTGTGACTCCCCCAATTTCGCAATCCCTTTGTCTCCTTTCTTTAGGATTCCTCTCTGAACAAGATGGTAGATACCGCGCCCTGTCAAAAGGCCAGCGCTCACCAATACCATTTTCTTGCTGTAAGAATCGGACCACGGCACAGGAGTTGCTTTCAAGTAGCAAGACAATTGTGTATATATACGTGAATCTGGGAGGACAAATTGAATGTTGCACCACCTTTAGCTGCCTTTGACTTCTGGAATTTACATCAGGAACAGATCAGTAGGAAGATTGACTTATTCTTGTACCACTTTTATATCTGATTTATGAATAGAATGTATCTCATACAAGTATGCCTGGGTTGTTAAAACTATAAAATAAGGAATCAAGGCAACCAAATAATGAATTCTGAATACAGATAAGCATTACTACAATTGTTTTCTTTTCATCCACTGACATGTTTAAATACAGAAAAGAGAAAACAAATCAAAAGAAGGAAATAAACAAGAAATAATATATGAATTAGTGACCTCAAGGAATACTTAAATGAATTCATAAAATACCATTCTGCCTCGTTTATGAACTGTACCAGATCTTAATTGGCAATATCATGTGAAGTGTGGTGATAAGGCATCCATAGAATCGTGCACATCATTCAATTGACAAGGCATGTGCAGTGTGGTGATAATTGGCAATTCATGTGCAGTGCGGGCATGATGAGCTAAGCTTGGCTTGGCAAGTCCAGGCAGAGTCTATTGAACATCATTGAATTTCAAACCCTATCGATTTCAGGGAAGAAGACAAGACTTAAGCATTATAAAAAGAATACAGGGGTAAGAAAAAACCTGCAAAATGAAAGTGGATTTTCTTGGTTGTTTTAGCAAAAGTTGAGTTGTTGGTATGAATAATCAGTTGACTTCATCAATAATCCAATTTTGTCACAATGTATTTATACTCTAAGGATGCCATTGTTGTCTTATTGGGTCAGGTTTAGCATCTTAATCACTTTCTCGTTAGGTTGCGTCATGGGAAAATCCTCCACGATTTTCAGATTGAAGATGAAGAAGAAATCAGCATGGATTTTGGATTTGGTCAATTTTTGGAACCAAATTTAACAGCTGCCCATTTTATTATCTTTACTTTGACCTTTTACGGGGAAATTCCAAGCAGATTTTAAAAATAAATTTATTTGGGAGGGGTGTGGGGAATCCCAGCAGATATTGAAAAGACAAACTTTTAGGGGCATTCGTTTTGGTAAAAAAAAATTTTTTTTTTTTTGGGAGGGGGGATCCTAGCAGATTCGAAAAAAAATAAGGAAAATCCTATCAGATTCTGTTTTTTGTTTTTGATCAGATTTTGAATTTTGTTTTAGGAAGATCCCTGCTGATTTTGAAAATCAAAGTGGAGGAAAATTCGAGCAGATTTTGTTAAAAATCCAGAGTTGAAAATTTTTCATCTGGATCATACATAGCTTGACCAAAGTTAATCCCATGTAGTTGCCATGGATTTCGGATGAAAATTGGGCCGACCAAGGTCCAGATTGTTCAGTAATCCACTGAAATTGAACACCGTATTTCACGAGTCCAAGCTTAACAAGCTCTAAAATATTAATCAAGGGTATACCAGTAGCTGTATTATTTTCTAGTGTCCACAATATTAAACCACTTAACAAAGCACTAGCCTTACATGTAGAAGATGCACCAAGTATTATCTTCAAAGACAAACAACTCCAACATGAAAGGTGCCATCAGGTTTTAGAGACATCTTCTAAACTCTACATTCAAAGGAAGATTGAAAACCAGTACCTTATATTTATTTAAGAGAAAACAACCATTTCAACATGTGTAACTTGCAAAAATCAGAACAAAAAAATGGAATCAACCCATTGCTCCTTTAAAAGGTAATTCGATACCTAAATAAACACAATTTAGGAATGAGAACCATGTTGAAGCATCCTCATATGAAGCAGCAGTCTCCATGATTGGGTAAGTATAAGTATTAAGACCCATAACTTTAGCCATGGATCTCCTTAAGCCAAAAGTGCACTGTAACCCTAATCGGGATTTAAGATTACCCAAACTTCTTAATCAATCGTCCAATTCATACCCCTTTCAGTCTTGATCACATGCATAATTAACCTAACCTAACTCAAAAACTGAGATTAAAACATGGAAATAATATGATAATAAGAATTTGGGGAACTTGATATTACTCACATTCAACTGAATCAAATCGGCGAAACCTAGGATTGAAATTCGGTTGAAAATCGAGTAGTGGTTCCGGATTCCCCTTTGAAGCATGTTTGTCGTGGTTCTTAACGCAGCGGCTTGTGCCCATTGGAATGCTGGTGCTGCTCTAGTCAAAATCCCATCTCTCTCAAACTCTGTACTCAGTACTGAACAGCCATGGTTGGAGAATTTAGAGAAGGTGACACAGAAAGCCAAAAGTTGCAGCCATAGATGTGCTCTCCATTGGCTTCTTCTTTCTTTCGCTCTCTGGTTTCAGTTCCAGCGTCAACCTGACACAACCAACACATGCTGGACCCTGCTGGTTTTTTTCTTTCCTTTTTTGCTTTGAAAAGTTGCAAACATTCCCTCCGCGAGTTTATTACTCCCACGGTTTTTTTTTAATGTATGTGTCGCTAAATAGTCAAAAATTTTAACTGTTAATATTTTAATTTATATATATTTTATCGTACAAAATTGATGTCGATAGATTCGTAAGAAAAAAATACTATTTAAAAATTATAATATTATATTTCTTTTATAAAAATCTTATATGAAAAATGACTAATTAAATATTGACCTTAGAAAACGTAAATGACAGATAAAAAATTGGATGGAGTAAATTAGTACCCCTCCATTCCTTGATATCTATTACTTTGATCAATTTTCCATTTTTCACAATATTTTTCATTTTACCATTTTAATGCAATACTAATAACAATTTTTCAAATTTACCTCTTAATTTTATAATTCTCAATACAATTATATACTGTAATTAAAATAGGAATTCAACTCTTATTTTTACTGTTTCCAATACAATTACCATTCTCAGGCTCTGTTCTTTTCTGCAGTTGGCAAACTGCGGTACCTCAACATACCGCAATTTGCTACAACTTACCACACTTTACCACAAATCATTACTTTTCTCTCTCCTCACTTTTCTCTCTCCTCACTTTTCTCCTCTACTTTTTACATAATCTCTCCTCACCTACCCCACATATCAATAACATACCCACAATTCCACCATACCTCACCACAATTCCACCACACCTCATCACACCATACCGCAAAATACCGCAGAAAAGAACAAGGCGTCAATACTATTTTTTAAAAATCTTCTCAAAACTCCAAAATGACAATTATTAAGGAATGGCAGGAGTATCATTTACCACTTAATTATCTCAAAGTTAAAATATCAAAAATAGCACCGTAGATTTTTTTGTTTCTTTTTTTGTCCATTTTATCACTAAACTATCTTAAACCGTTGAAAATAATACTATGTAACTTTTAACTTGTTGGAAAGGTTATTTGTATGAAAATTCCATTTTTTATTTCTCCTATTAATACAATTATAACCTCATTATTCCTTTATTTTTATTTTGATTTCATCATGAAAAAGGAAATAAAAAAAGTAGTAAGAGGAAATGAGGAATATAGAGTAGGTAATCGACTTGTAATTGTACTAATAGAAGATTAAAAATAAAGGAATAATGCAAATAACCTCTCCAGTCAGTTAAAAGCTTAAGAAGTGTTATTTTTGACATCTTAAAATAGTCTGGTGGCAAAAACTAAAAAATGTATACAATGCTATTTTTGACATTTTTAGATAGCTAAGTGTTAATTTAATGATCGAACTCTTCCCTAGACCATTGTCAAAGCCAGACATGTTATGTGACGCGGACAATGTAGTGCATCAATTTGTATGTCGATGCTCTTTTTAGATATATAGCATAAACTTTCTAGATACGGTATATGTTGTTAGGATCAGACTCAGGTCTGTTGCCAGTTGTTAAGGGTACAAAATAGAGCAATATACACAGCGGAAGAAAAGTTAGGATGGTTATGTAAATCGAGGATAATAATAGGGAGGCAAGAACAAAGATAAAAGGAGAGACAATGTTGGAGAGATCCAAGACAGGAGTACACTTCAACCAAGGCTCATGGTACACAAGTTAAGTGAAGTTCCATCTTAAAACCAATTGGTGTTAAGAGGAGTAGATCACTTGACTTATATACCATGTCCTTTCCCTTTATTTTTCCGAGGTGAGACATTTTACTCGTGAGTTTCTTTGACTAGTATGTATGTTGATATGTCAATGAAGAAATACTTTATTGCTCAACAAAATTTCCATAAAAATAAACTATCCCTGAAAACTAAATCAAAACAACTAAATCTAAGCAACTGATATCTAAATTAACATTAACTATAAAATAGCTTCAAACTAAACAACCCGAAGAATACCACGAACAACACTACGAAGCAATCAAGCAACCATTGAGGCATGTGTAGGGTAAGCATGTTGAGTGAAGTGAATCCCATCCCAATTATACCTTGGTATCGACATATTCTTGTTGTACTCACCATGCATCAGCAAGCCCAGAACATGTCTTCTTCTGAAACCCTAAAGAAACAACATTCCTAATAATCCAAAATAATCAGCATATATACACCAGTTGTATCACATTGGGATATTGTCTTTGAAGCTGGATCTCTAATGGCCACTTTGAGATGCTCATTATGGAATTTGGCAAAGTTGACGTGTTGATCAAGGTTTAAGGATATAGCCATATAGGAGATGGAGGAAGATGAAAGAATTGATTAGCAAAGTAATGGTATCATAAAAAAGCCATCAGAGCATCGAGCCATTGGATGATGGATGTATGACCATAGGATAACCTTGCAAAGGGGCGACCGGTGAAGGCTTTGGGGCCAATGCTCATCAGACCCAAACACAAAACCAAGAGGAGGATCAGAACCAATGATTTGTTGTAAGCCATTGCTAACCAATAGGATTGGATTGGAGAAGCCTAATCAGAGGAATTATCGTGGTTTAGATGGTTGATGGCCGGTTTGAATAATAGAGATAGGACTGTATTTATAGGTTTATGACCTACGTAATCCTAATCCTACTTGGATTAAGAGCTAATGCCATTATTTAATTAATTACGTCTAACCCAATACACCTTAATTACAAGTCCTCCACGGTTTAGGCTAGAGCTACGTAACCCAATTCATAATTAGTCTTCTATTAGGATACAATTTCTTATTTTATTCAAAAAAATGACTAAAGGGTCCTCGTATTTGATTAATTATTTAGGAACCCTTTATTTTGATAAATAATTATAGGGTGACATTATCTTTGTTGTAATATATTTTTGTGGGACATTCCGATCTATTTTCTGGCAAAAAAAAACATTAACTGCAATATTTATTGTTGATTAGGGTTATGTATCTTTGACAAACCCTAAATATTAAAGCCTAAAATGATTGTTGGCTTCAATTAAAACAACCTTAAATACAAAAATCATTGTTTCGCGTAATTTTAGACCAGAAAATTGGTCGGAATGTCTCAAGTAAATAATTACCGCAAAGATAATGTCACACGATAATAATTTGTCAAAATATAAGGCCCTTAAAATAATTACATCAAAATATAGGAACCTATTAATCGTTTTTTTTTGTTATTTTATTAGTTTTAGTTCTTTCTTGGTTGATTAATTATTGATCCATTAACTTTCCTTTGAGTCGGGTATCAATAACACGTGGTCAAAGTTGAAATCAAATTTATGCCAAATTCAAGAATTAACAAAAAATTACTTAGATGTACCCTAACTTTTGACGAAACAATTTTTTGGTACCCTAACTTTTCAAAACTAATTTTGGGGTACCCTTACTTTTAGGATTAGAAATTACTAGGTGAATTTTCGGTGAAACTCCGATTGATTCAAATCATTTTCATCCACAAAAACAAAGGGCATTTTTGTCCACAAAAACACTTAATCAATTTTCCGCCTAAAACTCACCGGTGAATTCAAATCATTTGCCGGAAATTCACCTAATTATTTCTAATTCTAAAAGTTAGGGTACCCCACAATTAGTTTTTAAAAGTTGGGGTACCAGAAAAACATTTCACCATAAATTAGGGTACCCCTTAGTAATTTTTTGAAGAATTAACAAACAGATTGATACTATAAATTGTTATAAAATCCAAATTTTATTCCAACACAAATTGTTACTGATCAAATATGTTATATATCATATAGGCTTCTATTAAGTTCGTTAGTTCGAAATTTTATTCCAACACAAATTGCTACAAAAACAATGACGCGCTCGGAAGCACCATGCTCCGTGTGCCAATCGTCATTTTTTAAAAAATTATTTTTTATTTTTTTTGTTTGTTTGTGGGAACAATATATTCTTTTTTTTTATTTATTCACTTAACTATTTTTTTATTCTCTTATTATTTGTCTCATTTATATATTCAATAATAATTTTACTACTTTCACTCTTAATAATGACGTCAGCACCAATAACTTTAACTATAATTGAGAGTGCTTTTGTCATTTTGATTTATTTCTACGCAAAATTTTATGTTGCATTAATTTCTCCACTTTTCTCCAAAGTGCCAAATAAAACGCGACAGAGGGAGTATGTATTTTTTAGCCATTTTTTTATTTTTTTTGCCCCTCAAGTGCAAGTAGATGCCTTCGATTCACAATATTCATTTTAAAAAGGATTTTTGGCCGCTAATACATTATACTTTGAAGGTGTTGGACAATAATGCACTGAACTTTTTTTCTTGGACAATAATATATTGTACTTTGGGGGGTTGGATAATAATACACTTGAAATGAACCCGGCAGTGACTAACTAGGTGGCGGTCTTGCGTGGTTGATTGAGTACCAAAAAAAATACTAAATTAATGTCATGTAAGCAAATCCAAATAAGCAAAGATGATTTCTATTTTTTTTTTTTTACAAACAAAAAACATTGTTTATGTTAGCGAAAATGTGGAGTAATGAGGTGCTATTTGGAAAAAAAAAATTAAATTTCATTTGTACTTTGCTGACAATGCCTAATATGACATGTTTTTAGTAAAGATGTTAATTTCTTTTGCTCCTCAACCCATCATATAAGACTGTCATCGAGTTAACCACTGTCGGAAGCGTTTCAGAAGCATTATTGTCCAACACTCCAAAGTTCAGTATATTATTGTCCAAGAAAAAAGTTCAGTACATTATTGTCCAACACTCCAAAAGTACAGTGTATTAGCATCCAAGAACCCTTTTAAAAAATTATGAACATTGTGGTATATCTTTTTAAACATTCATCTATTAGTTTATAAACATTCGTATTTTTTTGATCTTTTATAAACATTCGTGTTGTAGGTTATGAACATTCATCTACTAGTTTATAAGCATTCTTATGAGCATTATACTTTAAGTTTATGAGAAATCATATACTAATTTATGAACATTAGGGTTTAGGGCACTGTGGTAAAAATTTATGAGCATTCTCACATAGATTTATATGCATCTACATTACAAATTATGAA
This sequence comes from Portulaca oleracea, assembly GCA_029582165.1. Classification (NCBI taxonomy): domain Eukaryota; kingdom Viridiplantae; phylum Streptophyta; class Magnoliopsida; order Caryophyllales; family Portulacaceae; genus Portulaca; species Portulaca oleracea. The sequence continues at coordinate 20,609,181 of CM055876.1, forward strand.
CATTGTATGGGATTTGTCATGGCCTCATGGGCAAAGTTATCCTCTTCTACCACTCCTCTTTATTTATTGATTGCCCTGACTTGCTGTCTTAACCCAAAATACTTGGAGATACTGTTTGTTATATTCTTTGAACCCATGCAAGAGAGTGACAATCCACAGCAGCTTCACTCCTCTTGATAAGGCCAGTGCAGCACGTCGCCATGCACAGCATACTGGATAACGAGCATCAAACTGAAACATACACAACTTATTACTGTAAATTTCTATGGCATTTGCTTTTATTTCCTATGACAACCCAATCAATCTGACATCTCCTAGGACAAAATAATGAAAAAGAGGTAACTAAAATACAAACATGAATAAAGTTAATTTTTCAAGCTTAGTAAACCTGTATTAACCAATGATCAACCCTAGTGTACAGCATATCAACTACAATAGAAAAGCTGCTAATTGATATGTAGCTTCATCACTAATCATCCTGAGCTAGAGAAAGCAGGGGCATGTTCATGATCAAGATAGAAAGGGAAGATGAGCAACTGTGGTGGGTATGGAGACATCAAGGTTATGCATTGCCAAATAAGCTGCAATACCGGCTGCATATCCTGCAAAGGCAAAACCACTCACCTGCACCAACACCAACATATGAACTGATTATCCGAACAAAGAACAAAACAGCGATAGTAGTTGATACAAGGTTTTGGAGAAACAGCTATGTACCTTCCTAAAGTACCAAAAGAAATCGACTTTTTCCATCCCCATAAAAGCAACTCCCGCAGCCGATCCTATAATCAGCATCGAACCACCCGTGCCAGCACAAAACGCAACCAACTGCCAGAATTCTGAGTCTTTTGGGAATGACGAAAGATCATACATCCCTATTGTCGCTGCCACAAGTGGGACATTATCTATGACTGCAGAAACAGCCCCTATTGCACTCGCAATTAGTTGAGTGTTAGGTATATGGGCGTCAAGGTAATTTGCCACCTCCCGTAAGATCCCAGCAGCCTCCAAGCTAAATCCATAAAACGAGATCAACACATCAGAAAAACACTACATTTTAAAGATTCTCTGTAACAGGGGAAGTTCAAGGTAATTATTTCGGTTAAATTTGAAAACTGAAAATGAACAGATGATGAGGCTATTTCAGAAAAGCAAGATGAAGGGACAAGTAATTCAGTTGTAAAGGTCAGGATGTTTCAGTTATCACAAGTGGTCATTACCAGGCAGCCTTGCTACCCAATTATCAGGGTTTCAGGGCAGCCGACAGCCTGGCTAACCTAATCTGGGTTTTTAACAGCCTTCTTGCCTCATGGTTTCTCTTCCATTAGGTATTTAGGGTTTTCCACTTTTCCTGGTACCGTTCGGTTATCAAATGTTAAAAGTAGTCCAATGTGATTTTAATCACAAAAAGCGCCCACATCACCTAATGATAGGAATTATGCAAAATCATCAACTAAAGAAAAAAAGAATGTGGAAGGAGATAAGAAGATATCAAGTGTGTTGGCAAAAAGAATCATATCAGATATCCCATAAAAATCATGTAAATTGTGAAATCAAATTACAAATAACAGATGCTGCACATTAAGCATCAAAATCAACAACTGGTAATCAGCCGGAGGTAATCTGAAAAAGAATAATAGCACTCAAGCAGTGGACTTCCTAATATTAATCTAAAACTTTTAAAAGCTAAGGTCAGGACGATAGTCTCTCTATCGGTATTAGATATTTAGATAGATGAATACTTAGAAGGAGGCAACTAAGTAGAGAGACTTTTTCTCCAACAAAAAAAAATAATAATAATAATAATAATAATAATATATAGTAGAGATACTTTTAGTACCTACCTACAGTTTGTTTCATCTTTGTAAGAATGCCATTTCTAAGGAGAAGATGATAAACATCAAGGAAAGGATACTGGATATGAGCTAATATTTCATTTCAATAGTCTATTCTACACTTATTCGGAGATCTGGTTTTTCACTACTCCAATGCATTTTGGATGATTGAAACAGACAGAACTTTCAGGCCAAAAATAAAATGCGCAGACATAGAAGTACAAATGCATCAGGACTTGAAGTTACCTGCTTACAGACAGAAGAATCCCTAAGAAGAAGAGCGCCCCTTGAGTATCAATACGAGACAATGCTTGTGGCACATTCAGTTTCTGCCTTTCAGATTCACCATAGTGAATGGCATCTGTCACAATCCACAGAACTCCAAGTCCTAAAAGCATACCCATATATGGAGGCAAACCGGTCAGTGCCTTGAACACAGGAACAAATACCAAAGCACCAATGCCTACTGCAAAAACAAGCTGTCCTCGAGGTGCCATCTGCTCGGTGGCCAAAACACCCAAAGATTCGGGTCCCTTCTCATTAACTTCACTGCAATGGAAAGGAAAGATTGCATGAATTAAGTGCTAAAAGGCGTATACTTCACAGTTCCACGGATCAAAGCTACTCCCCAGTTTGCTACTTTGCTGCATATACCTGGTGAGTGACATAAGGGCCAAAGGAACAGCCAAAGAGATTGCACATGGCATGAACAAACCCTGCAACAAGACCAAAGTGCAAAAGAAAAAAATGCAAGTGAGAACCTTTCCCATTAATAATCATCAAATATCTACAGTATATGTTAGTCAAGAAACAGATCAGGTTTAGAGTATCTAGAAGTGCTCAACTATAAATTATTGTCAATCAAGTGGTCCAACACAGAGTTAGAACATAACAATCCTACAGTAAACCATCCTTGACACCCAACTTTACCATTATATAGAGAAAACAATTCAATTCTCAATCACCTAAATATCCTCTCCCAGAAACTTAGCGGCATTAAGAATGACCATCACAAAGTCTAACAGCACACAGCTTAAACTAATATCAAATAACAAATTCAATATGTGTGCCGATAAACATCAGGATCATACTGCAAGCAAAGATCTATCTACCCATCCATTTTATGGTAATTTGATAGGCAGCTGACTCGAAGGATTAGAATGAGCCTTAGAACAAGATGAAAAAGGTGGACACCACTTGTACCCTTCCATTGCCTGCAGAACAAAATTGCATTAATAGGCGATATTTTGAGTTTCTTATCTGTTAGTCTCTTCAAATAATACCTGTCATTGTATACAGGAACCTATGGAAATTGACAATGTCCTCTTAGCATGGAAAATAGACGAGTATGAGTAAGTGAAACCAGAGATCAAGAAATAGGAAATCACTTCTTTGTACCACAAACAACCTTCATAGTTGGCAGTGTCGATATCTGACCATGGATCCAGAGCATAGTTGTTGTAACATCACCAATTGGAGACCAAGCACCTCCAGCATTAGCAGCTAAGACAACAACAGCTCCCAGAAGCCTACAGATGAGTCCCAGAGAGTAAAGACATATTTAGGAAAAAATGCAATAACTCTAAATAGCAAAGCAAACACATTACAGTTGGATCCAAGAGGGGGTGTAATGTGCGCATGTATGTGCAAGATCAGTACACTGAATCATGTCATGCGCGAACTGAAGCAATTTTCATTGACACAGATGGATATGAAAGGTTTTTTCGTTTCATTATCTGAATCAGCAAATGAAATTGAAAGTGGTGCTATTCGTCAACAGAAAACCTTTTAAGCAAGGAATCAAGGAAGCGGTGACAAGTAATAACTATCATCCCCATGATCCCTCAGCCTTTTCTTTTTGCTTTTAAGGGGTAGTTGGAGGACTAAAGCAATAAATTTTTAAAATATAACAATAATAGGGAAATAAAAAAGTCTCCATTCGAATAGAGGAGTCATTAGCAACGGGAAAGGGAGGGGGGTTATTAGTTAGCCCCAATGCTTTCAAATCTCTGCAAAGGCGATATTCCTATTAAGCCCAACCGCTACATCATAGCAAAATGCATATCCCATCACTAACACCTCAAAGTGTTGGAGCACCCTGAATCATAAAAGCAACACACGACCACAACAGAAACAACAAACCTCAGGTGAGGAATCTCAAACACATGGCTAAGTAGAGGATCCAATACGAACAGCCTCACCTTGAAAAGCAGGGAGTCTGCTTTTAAGATTTAAATATGTTTTCAGTAAGAAAAAACATTTTGAAAAGGGCTACAGAGATAAATAAAGTAAAAATATGCAGTGATGGATGACAGAGACCATAATTTAGATTTCAGGAACATTAAAGAGTAAAGACATTACACAGAAAGCAGTAGGGAACCCGTTGAACCACACAAAACTAAGGGTGTCCAGTTATACCCAGATACATGTCAAGGACATGTACACAAAGCAGTCACTCCAAAAAGAGTACAAGAGAATGGACAAATAAAGCAATAATTATGCACACAAACCAAGCATCAGAGCATTACTTTCCACTCAATATACCTGCCAAAAAAGGCACTACATCACAATTCCCCTCATGAACCACAAACAAGTGGGTTCTGAGACCCCAAAAAAAAATTTAAAAAAAAAAAAAAAAAAAAAAGAAGTATGCACGATTACTGGACTTTCAGCTACCGCTCTATTTTGCCTTTTTGTTACTCATGATGAGTCCAATTTCTAGTTGTCCTCTGATAAGCATCTTAGTTTGTGATTTTATTTTCAACACTTTGACATGAATGTACTTTACATAGGACTTTTTACATACATGCCCCTGGGCTTTAAGCTAATTATAGAGTTACTCATTATGTTTCATCTTAACTTTCATAGCCCTTCAACTTTGATACTAAATACTGGCATACTACTTTTCGGCAAAAACTTAGATTTTTGAGCCTAAAAATGATCGAGATGCCCTTGTAAATGATTTTTTCCAAAATTCATTTGCTGCCCTAATATAAGTTTTTTATTTTGAGTTTTCTTTTTCTTTTACTAATTGGCCGACTTAATTCCTCCCTCGCGTCTTTTTGACCTAGTGAGTTTGTTCAAAAATACGACTTCACAATCTCTTCTCTAAAGGCTCCTGCGTTTCTATGGCTCTATGGGTGTTCTTCATCTGCTTTTTTATCTTCCCTTTTCAATCTTAAACAAAAAGGAATGTTAGTCAATCAAAAAGAAAATACAAAAGACAAGTCAAAGGAATAAATCAATAAAATTAGGTCAACAAATGAATTTTGGGTAGAAAATCATTTACAAGGGCATTTCAGTCATTTTAGTTCTCAAAAATTAAGTTTATGCCAGACAATAGTACGTCTGCATTTAGTATTAAAGTCGAGGGGGTATGAAAGTTATGATGCAAACATCATGGGTAAGTTTATGATTAGCTTAAACATTAGGGAGTCTTCAAAATACACACACACACACACACCCCACAAAAAGTATAAACCTCAGGTATATATGTAAAAGTTCCATTTTACATATCCAGAATTAGGTCCTTCAGCAACTGGACTTTCTTCAGAAACAGAAAATTCTTCATTGAAAAAAAATGAACATCTTTACAAATCAACTAACCAACTGATACAACAATGCAGGAAGAATCACAGTAATGAGAGGATGTGTTCATTGAGGAATCTTTGCACTTGGGGCAATGACGCAGCTAGTGAGGTAAAAATGTGTTCATTGAGGATGCAGTACAATTTCTCAGTCTAACAATGGTGTTTAGAGGTAGAAAGATGACAGAAAGGAGGGAAATGTTTGTTATTGAAATTCCGAATGCCTTCTCTGTAGTTTGTTACCTTCCTTTCTACAACTAATTACAAATGAAGGAGCTAACTGCATGCTTAGTCTCCTATATCATCAACATAGGTCTTTATGGAGCAAAACAGAAATAATAGGCTTTTCCATGGAACAAGCTTTGATTTTAATGTTTAGCATTCATCCGGGGAGATTCTTTCATGAGAAGAGATCAGACATACTTGCGGTATTCTGATGGGGGAACCAGCTTCCTCAGTAAAGAAACCATAACTATTGTTGTTGTCAAGTTGTCAAGAATTGAACTCAGGAAAAATGCCACAAAACCAACCTGAAATGGGTATAAAAATATTAGGTATCCCTCCTTGACTCTACAAAATAAGCCTTAAAAAAACAGCCATCAGTTTAGAATCAATACAAAGGACAATTACAGTATCAGACCTATCACTTCGTAGACAACAGATTTCTAATTTTTTGAATTATTCTTTCTTTTTTTTGGGGGGGGGGGGTCATAACTAATAAACTAAATATCAATAGGATACAAAGACACGTCAGAATGGTTGCCTCAAAATGGCTTCCCATCACATTCAGAGGAAGTGCACAGCACCAAAGAGACCATCTTAGAGGCCTATACCCATGAACCCTCTTTCGTCCATTAGCCCCATCACATTCAAAGGAAGTGCACAGCAACAAATAGGTTATCATGGAGCCCTATTCCAAGTATAGAGGTTCAAACAAGATCAGCTGGCATCATTTGGTCAGCCAATGAACTACAAAATACTGTAAGTGAATACTGGATTCCATGATGTTTAGAATTTTCAAAAGAAAAGAGAAACAGCTGAAGAATATGCTAAGTCAGAAACAAATAAATGTCCGGAAAGGGGTTGTCACGTTCCAAAGAGGCACCCTAAATGACTATTGCACTGCAGTTCACTACTTTTCATGGTGTGGCTATGACTGACACATTGATTAAAGCATTTATGTAAGCTAGTCTGTTCAATCAAGTTTCACACACTTGTAAAAACAACAATCATAACCAACCTTGTAGGCAATCAATAATCAGAGATGAATGAGATGGCTTAGATTAAGTTAGCCCAAGGTCGAAATAAGACATCTTAGACTATTATATGTACTACTGAAAGCTGAGGGAATGATCGTCGTATCACGTACTTCTTGTAATGGATCCAGATGATTTTATGCCAAAAATAAAACAACACTTACCACCCATAGAAGAGAGCGTGGCTTACGCGTCGTTATGTTCTCAGTAACAAGCCTGAATCCCTGATGAGCATCAACTATTTCAACAATTGTCATTGCACCTAGCAGAAAGAACACTATTTCACTGACTTCACCTGTCGCATGTTGTAGCTCTGAAACCGCTATTTCAGTGGATGGAGCCTACAAAATTAATGTAAAATTAAAGAAGGAATCAAATAGGGATCATGAGATGGCATCTGAGAAATGAAAAACAACACTAAGCGGCAATCAGAAAATTTCAGATATAAGAGTACAGCGCCCCTTAACTGACCCTGGACACTAAGTTCTCTTCTCTATATCTATCTCTGCTGACGTGCACAATTATTTTGCTAGTAACATATGTAATTTCTATAATCAAGAGATATAGCAAGAATCTTTGTCGCTTGTGGCTGCCAGGTCCCAACATTGATTACTAGTCTGCAGCTTAACCTAATCATATTATACATGTTCTAGAGTCTCTCGTCCCTTTGATTAACAGATTAAGCACAATAACCACTGCTCACTTTTTCAATTGCAACTACCAAAAACACAATAGTAAAACAAAATGGAAAGGAAATACAAACTCATGCACAAATCTTCATGGGGCATTTAACATCATAAGTTAACAACCGTCACAGGAAGTCCACAAAGATTATTGATCGATATTCTGGCCATATTCACTGACCCAATGCTTACATGATACATACAAAACCTTACCCCAATGCTTCTTATGACCCACAAGCTTACAGCCATTAGCAATCCTACTCCACTTTTGTTGAATGCTAGGGATTCTTCAAAAATTATCCCCGCATATCCTAATCCAAAAAGCAAAGCCATAGCAACATCCTGCATTCCACAATTTCAGCAAAACTCAGTCAAATGAATAGCATTTCTGTTTCAGCGAAATGGCAACATCAGACGATGAGACACAAACAAACCTGATTATGGGTAACCCAAGAAAGGTTGATAGCCGCGGTCCCTGTCAAAGCAGCTCCAACAACAGCTATAGCTTTCAGCAAGTCTGTCTTTCCTTGACTTGTCGCTTCTACATATTGAGGGCTTGTTTCATCAACTGAACATATAGGATCACATTCTCCTGATGTTGGTGTCAGATCCTGTGAATAAGCTAACAGGATAAACAATGCAGCACAAACTGGATGCCTCAGAAGGGGAAGTATTGGGATATACAACTAGAAGAATCACTAGTTTCATACAAGATATCTGAGATAGAACTAGAAAGTTCAACGTCAACATCATTCACCTTGTTCCACTGAGTAATTACTGGTACCACACAAGCGCTGTACTGAACAAGGCACAAAACATGGAAAATAAAGAGGATGCTTAACGAGGACGGTGACTCTCTGGAGACTGACTGAGTAATGCATGATGGGCAATCACAAGTCAACTATGACCACACTAATCCAGAATACAAAAAAGATAGTCCTATATATCAGTTCAGCAATCTGCGACAGCTGACTAATCACCATTAACCCAATATCAAATAATGCTCAACAGAAAAATCAGGGTGTAAAATATAGCTATTTAGCCCTAGTCAAACAAAGGTCGTCCTGGTATAACTGCAGAAAGAAATTCAACATAAATATACACCGAATACATGCATTCCCAAACTTGGGGCATAATTAAAAAGACAATAACATTTCCATATTTCTCATCATTATCATCCAGTGATGAAGATGAACAATGACAGAAAAATAGCAAATACATCTGAAAATCAAAGGTAAAAAAAATGACTCCCTTTACAGTTGAAAAAAGGAGGAAAAAAAATACCCACAACATTAATAAAACGATCAAGGATTCCATATAAGAAACATAATCCACCATATAACAGTATAATAAAGCCCCCTCACGTTTGCTCCATCTGGATTCTGAGTACTTTACCGTATAAATATGTGCATTAAGGACATCCAACATGAATAGTGAATACTTTACAACAGTATTGGATTGTGCAATTTATTAAGGTGCACGTTGCAATATATACAAAATGAGTTTAAACAGTTCATTCCAGCAAGATGGACAACAGCCAATTCTTGGATTCGATACAATCAATGAATCCAAATTGGCATATTGAATCAATAAAATGACATCAGCAAATTCATTCCAACAAGATTAATTACAGTCAACTCAATTCGATTCAAAGCAATCATACAAACTTAAATACAAAAGTTGATCTCACCGACGAAATGGGTTTACGAAATTCATTCCAGCAAGATTACATTTACAACGGACATCAAATAGAAATCTAGAGAGATACGAGTGAAGATTCGAACCTGATGCTCGGAAGAAGAAGAAGAAGAAGAAGAGGGGACGTCTCCGCCTGGAGCCTTTTCTTCGGCTCTAACAATCACACGACTCCTCTGCAAATCCACTCCTCGACGCTTAACATTCCATGGAGTCGAGTAGAAGCTCCTGGCCAGCGGGAAGGATGGCCGGAGAATCGCCGGCGACGGAAAGTGAGGAAATCGCTTCCTCGAAAGGTGTGACGGCGAGAGGTGGCCGCCGATGGAGGAGAGAGAATATGACATCAGACAGCACGTAAGCAAAGAGCAGAAAAGTGTATGGAGGCGGGACCAATATTGGCGCCTACAACCTCACCCAAATCATTTATATCAACATCATTCACTCCTAAGATTTCCTCTGAAATTGATGCCCAATTTTTTGTACAAATTCTAGCAAAATTTTTCTGTCGTTTTGGTTACTGCCACTGGAAATTGCAATATTCGGCTCAACTGGTTTTTATCCTTAAGTTGGAAGAAAGTAGAATTTTGACCTAGATTTTGGAAATTATGTTTATTACACCTCAACTTTATAATTATAATTATTTTACCTTTTTTGGAAAAAGATAAAATTGCTCTTATAATATCATGTCAAAATTATGAAATATTTACTGAAAGTATTAAAAGATATATGTATTCCTCCCAAAAAGTTGACATAGTCTCACCTCTCATTTCATCATCCTTTAGGCAACCCTACTCGAAACATTGGATGAATCGAAAAATGGAAACTCGGATATTGAATGATGATGAGGAAGGGTGGGGTGAGTTTAATTTGTCACGTGTGCACACAAATTTCACTTATCATTGTAGAACTCTGTTTCAATAATCCCAGAAACTAAACATGCCTCTAACACGCTCCAACCTCCACGCACCACTGCTTGCCAACAGACCCCTTGTCGTTCGCTGATCTCCCTTTCTCTGAGCAGACACTCCTTGTCGAGGGTTGACTTTTGAGTTCAAAGAATGAATTTTGAGGGAGAATTGCATGAGTTGTTGCAATTGAAGGAAGAGAGTGAGTGTGAGCCAACATTTTGAACGGGAAAAAAATGAGGACAACGCAGTCTTTTTATCCACCAAGTGAAGGGCTTCTTCGACTTTTCCAGATTCAGGCGAGTTCTCGTGTGGAAATCACCCCTGAGCCAATTCTTCCAAAACTTAGTCTCCCATGAGTAAAATAAAATAATGTGGTTTCCTTACAATTAGTTTTTATAAATATATAGCACATCCCAACAATTTTTTGCTAATGCAATATATAGTCCAAATAATGTCAAGGCGTATACCATCAAATGCGCCATCCCCTAGGACCAGATGGTACATGAGCTTTCGACAATGAAATTTTGACGTTGAGGTATAATTTGTTTTGGTTGTGAGGCAGTGTCAAACTCAAATGTCTAATAAAGATCAGGTCTTTCTAAAAGGGAGGTGTTCCAGCTTATACCTGTATTGAAATTAACAAGGTAATGACTTAAATACAGTGACTAGCATATATAATAGGTTTAGGGTTACCTAACCAAACATCATATGGGTACATATGTCAAGATAATTAGTGTTTTTGACCTCATATATCTATAATTTATGTCAAGCTAAATCAATCATTATGCCAAAATTAATTAGCAATCAGTATGTAACAATCCTCCAAAAAATAAAATCTTTTGTATATCGGAAGTTATTACAAATTTCCTTGTTACAAATATAATTTGTGTTCAAGAACCCATTTCATAGCAACTGAAGGAAAAATCCTCACAAACTCAAAACACAACAATCTTATTCAGCAACAATCAAATCAAAATCACGTGGATACAAACGTGAGCAAAATGAACCAAGAAATACCAAAACAAAAGTGCTTCGAAAGGACATATAATTAAGATACATCACACACTGTCTTGAATAGCTTGACTATAATCAGTATCAAAAAACTTAGACCACAACATCACTCCACCATACTTTGGCGATTTCTTGATCAAAGGGAGCACATCCTTCTTAAGCTCATCCGGTGGAATATAGCCATTGTTGGCAGCTCCTGGAGCAGCGGGCAATCCTAAGAACACCAAACCAGCATTGATCGATGTCCACTTTTTCCATGCCTCCTTGAAATTATCAGGGTTGGCTTTAAACTCACAAATAGGGTTGTTATAGAACTGTACCCAGACAAAGTTGAAGAGTCCGGTGTCAAGGGCTTCCCCTAGGTGGGCATCCGGAAATGGACACTGAGGGGCTGCACTAAGGTACACCTTCCTCCCTCGGCTACTGAACCCGGATAGGGTTTTCGCGAGGACATCATAAAACTTTGTCGAGCCAGCCTCTATGTCGAAGTCCACACCATCGAGCACAACATCACCCAAGGGACGAGGAGATGAGGAAGTCCCACCTAGAAAGTTGTCCCACAAATAGTTTGCAAGGTTTGTTGCATCTTGGGAGGATGATAGGGTGTAGGTGGGGGTTCCTCCTCCAAGGGAGAGGAGGACTTTCACGCCTTGGGATTGACAAAATGCGATTTCACCTCCGATTGTCCTGCACCCGCCAATGGATGGATTGCAATGACCCGCAAGGTTTAGCTCCGGGGTTTGGAAGTTGCCGTATTTGAAAAGAAATGACAGCATTACGTACTTGTATCTTCCGGTGGCGCAAGTTTGTCTCAATGTGCCCTCATTGCCATTTTGGCCCCAGTAAACGGCAATCCCACCTGATTTTAGGGACACTTTGGCGTCAACAAGGGCACCCTTGTTGCCATTAAGGGGTCCGTTAATGGCAATCCCATCGCTAAGGGTGCCCTTGTTTCCATTTTGGACCCCATTGGTGACACTCCCACTTGACCCTAGAAATGGTAAGTGGACACCATTGAGCAAGTCCTTCTTGTCATTTTGGACACCATTGTGGGACTTACACTTGATGTTGGAGATGGCTTGCCATTTTTTTGGTTGTAGTAAGTGGCTAGAGATGTTTGGACAAGGCCAAGGACCAAGAAAGAAAGAACAAAAAATCCTGAGCATTGTTTGGAACTCATTTTTTGAGGTTTGAATGGAGGATTAGTTCCAGTTTGTCCTAGGATCATACATCAATCACCTATATATAGCTCCAGAAGGTATCTATCAGCTAACTTGATGAGCTGCAGTGAGTCCGACTTACAGGCATGGAGACATTGTTAATAAATACTAAGCAAGGGAATCTAAACATAATCACATTAATTAGTGCCAAATTATTCGTTTGTTCCTAGTACAAAACTTCGATATTAGTGCTCAAGTAGTGGCCTAACTACCATATAATATCATATATAGAAGATAATTATATTTAGTCGACCTTCTTACCTGGAAATTTCATATCCTATTCCCATGGACGACTACCTGTATCCTTATTTTATGGTGTCCCTAGCTATTCCTTTGTTTTTATTTGGGGTTAGACTTTAGAGGGGAAATGGTGGAATAGGCAATAATTAAGTATAATAAGTATTCTCATGAGTGTCTATTATACGCATTCTTTAGTGCGTTGTGTTTACGTTTGGGCTGCATTAAGTTGCGGTGGAAATAGTTAAAAAGTAATAGTAATTTGCGTTATGTTAACGGTAGAGTAGCGTTGAGTTGCGGTAGAGTTGCGTTGCGTTAACGCATAAATAGTCTTGTGTTTACCACCCTAGGTAGTAGGGATAGCAACAGGTTAGAAGCGGACCGGAGGTATGTACCCACCTCCACCTTCGCTTCAATTAATAATCGAAGGTGGAGGTCACCTCCAAATCCAATTAATCAGAGGTGGGCGGACCTCCAAATTCGAACTTAATCGGAGGTACCCCACTCCAACCCCGACCCGATTACCTCCAACTCCAATTAGCTTTTATACATTTTTGTAAAATGATCTCCTCTGACTCCGATTACTTCTATCTCCGATTAATATATCATACTTGTTAAAATAAAACTCTTATTTCTAATTTTTTTTATTTTTTAAAAATTTTTATATTAATTACTATAATCGGACTTAATCGGATCGGAGGTGGTCGTTTCCATACCCGCCCCAATTATAATCGGAGTCGGATTTTTTTAATCGGAATTCGGAATCAGATTTTTTTAGTCGGATTTGGATTCAGAGTTTTTACTTCGGAGCGAATCGGACTTGCTTTGGATTTGAACCTGATTGTCATCCCTACTAGGTAGGCATGCGCGTGTTTTCTTTTTCTGAGTTGAACAAACGAAAATAGGAGTCTTGAAAAAGAAATAAAATAAATTTGTGTGTGTTAGACCTACCTATCCAAGTAAACCTGGAAGTGGGGCTTAGCTTTAGGCCATTGGCATCTCCCGTACTCTGTCCACTACAGGCCTGTTGGATTATACCATTGAGATAGGGGCCCGATGGATTGGACTACTTACCTATGTAAAAAAAAAAAAAAAAAAAAAACGAAAAGTAGACCCGAAAGTCAGAACTAGGTAATAATCACTCAACTTACAACATATATGCTAATATGCATGTATATTAAAAAGATATAGCAGCTTGATAGCTAAACAAGTCCAGTGCCCAAACTCTAGCATTCTTGTAGCTTGTAGGAACTTATTTTGAATGTCAATTAAATAATACAATCTTAAAATATAAACATACATCAGTTCAAAGTAGTTTGGAAAAATTATAATAGAATGTCATAAAATTTTATATAGATGAACAATAGCACAACTATAGTAACTAAGAAAGGACTTGAATAGTTCATATATTTAAAATCAAGGTTTCTAGAGAATAATATTTGTCTAGATGGTAAGTTGGTAACTATTAGAAGGGGAGAAAAAAGAAATACATCTCCCTATTTTAGATTTCCTTGTATGTTATACATAAACATATAAAATGGAATTGAATACGTACTATAACAGCAGACATATCCTATACAGTACTAATATGTACAAAAAATAATCATCTGATTTTGATGTTTTGGAAAGCCCTAATCTCATCTTATTGCATATCTTCTCACAAACAGGAGATTTCCGCCTAAAAATGCTCAACTGAGTCGTTAATTAGTGAAGATTACACATGTTCAAAGGCCTCATTCAACAGCATGCCCTTTGAAGAATGGTGTTGCTAAGCATTCTTCCAGTTTTCCTACCAACAGTTGCAATGTCTACGTCATGGCTACAAATCTACAGCATATGAACACTAAGGGGTAATATGTCGTCTACGCCACCTAAGGATTATCAGAATGGATAACAATGGCCTTTCCTTTTGTATCAGTTGAGTGTGTCGTTTCATCTTCTTCTGAAGTTTGTAAACACCGCAGTTGATTTTGCAATATCTGACCAGACAGATAGGGAAAGAAGCATTTTCTCAATAGCCTTAAGAATGAACTAACATGAATAATTGATAATATTAGCACTCATACCTCAATCTGATGCTCATAGAACATTATCATAGCTTCCAGCTGATTGGGGGTCATTCTGAAATCACAATTTTCACTGTACATCATACTACAATTGGCTAGTACCGCGCATTCAGGGTTCCTGCAAATGACAACGTATCAAATCTCATATGTCTGCTTTCCTAGCTATATTTACTTGATAACTTTTGTTAATATGCTTGTCGAGGAAATTAAGTTCTCACCATACCAACATAGTCGCAGAATAAGGGTAAACGAGAGGCATGACATAGACTGTGGCAGCTACACCATCCTGATTAATTCTTGTGTGATGATCATTGCCTGAATTATCGTCAACCACATCATCGCTGCTGCCTGTTGAACCATGTGACGTGCTAGCAGAAGCTGAAATAATCATGAAAATGGCGTGTCATAACAGCAAAATACTATCTAGAAACAGACTTAATGTAGATACCAAAGATGCATATAAGTGCCAGAAAAAACTACACCTTGTTGATGAATGTCTGTTTGGGACATCAATGGTGTATCAGTTGTACGAGTGCTAGATTCATATGGCCAAACAAGGGCCCTGCAGGTAGGACAAGTATGTTGCCTCTCCATCCATGACCGGAGACAATGAAGGTGAAAAAGATGGTTGCATGTTAGTTTCTTGGCAGCTGTCATGACTTCACGGCATATAATGCAGGTTGCATCACTTCTGCATTGATCTCCACAGGAACAAGTAATAAGGATCAACGAAGGATGACAGAAATAATTGCCTTCAAAAAGAAAGGTAGAGTGGAATAAATGCACTCACGTACGCAAATCCTCTGGTGTCGCATCTGGGAAACACTCGTTCAGATGTGATGTGATCTTTCTGTAACGTATGTAGTCCGCAATGCGAAGTTTGAAGTTTAGAAATGTCTCATACAACTCCCTTATCATATGCAGTGCCACTCCATAGTTTCTAGACAACCGTATCAAATGTGAAAATCTCAAAAGACCCGTTACTAATCCAGCAACATATATAGAATATAATGCACGAAAAACTCACATGAAAATCAGTGTAAAGAAACAGAGGTAGATGGACAAGTGAAGAAGATCGTGGATAAGGTCTAAGTAGAATGTGTAGACCGACTTTCTTTCCCATTGCCCTTCCATTACCACGTCCATCACAAAAAATGCGTATTTTATCAGAGTCATCATTGTTGTCATTGCTAGAATCATGTACCTGGAAATATGATCCTTATAGGACTCATCATTGATACATACGAAGAAAATATCGAGTTTCTAAATCAGCAAGAGATTCCTTACTCGAATGAGAAGAAGAGCGCAACTGATGCTTGTTGTGTCTGCAACAACAACCTCAAAAATTTGTACAGAAAAACGCCATCGACAAGAAGAAGGAACCCCAGAAAAGACGCGATCCTTATGTGAGACACGACGGTCACCATCTGGATTGTTTCGATATACTCGACCCTCTTCAGAGCCAGCCAATGCAGACCCTTGATCAACAATAGGGCTGTCACCATAGCAAGAAACAACACCGAGAAATCTTGTTTGAAGATGGTGATGGCAAACAGGATTTCGATAACCTCTCTCCACGATTGTTCGTTCAATCTTTCTATCTCTGCCTCTCGAAGAGACCCCAGGAATAGCTTGCTTGTCAATTTCCATAAAATGCACATGAACACCAGACCCATATTCAGAAGGAGTGCGACGCTGATCTTCGAGGTGGATAGGTAAATCATGGCAGGGTAAAACTGAGTTTTACTGTGAAATGCATAATATATGGTGACTAAAATGGAGGCCAAACTTAGCCCTGCATAGGTTCGTAATCTCCACATTTCCAACCACGGATGACATATGAGTTATGACAGGATCAACACCATGTATTGATCATGTGTACAGATATTGTTAGAACCTGTGCATTCAAATCATACTAGAAATATCAAATTTAATTCATTCCACAAAAGAAAACATAAATTGCTAGATTACATGATAATTTAGATATTCACCTTGTAACTAAACAAAATGAAGAAGCTTTCAGAAACTCTGTGTAAATCTTAAAATGATGGTGAATCAATTTGGTGGTTCATCAGTTAATAAAAAAATAACATCGATAAGAGGAAAGCACGCTATATTTGAGGCTAAGATAATTACCGAAAATCAAGGATAAACTGATAATGGGTATTGATAACAATTAAGGGCACCAACACACAAAGACATGGATTTAGGAGGAATATGGTGGGAGACAAAGCAGGGATGAAGAATCTAATAATACTGGTACCTTGCCGCATGTATACACCACGTAAATTCAATATATAACAAACAAAATTTTATAAATCAAATTCAAATTGTAACTCAAGAGGGAAGAGAGGCGAATCAAAAGATTAATCTCTTTTTGCTATATTAATTGTCGTCTTTGAAAATTGTGCAGTCAAATTTTACAAATTTTAACCATCATATACAATAATTTGTTTGTTGAAATTACTATCATTGGATCCGAAACGAAAAATATTACTCTAAAAGTATAATATTGTATTTGTTAATAAAATATTAATATGAAAAATTATCAATTAAAAAGTGATTCTAGATATCGTGACAACCAACCATGTGACAATTAATATGAAATAGAGCGAGTGACTTTCACCACCAAACCTTTCACTTGAATTATTTTCAATATCAATTTAAATAAAAACTATGCATTCTTGTTCTTGACAGTTGACATAATTTGGTTTTCTTTTAACAAACTATACATTCTTGTCGTCCATAATAAAATTGTAAGTTGTCATTATTTTTTTTCTATATTTTTATCCAACTAGTCATAGAAAGGCACGCGTTACGTGCGGTAAATCAAGTAAGTAATGTCGCATTATGAGAAAAAAGTAATAAAAGACAAAGAAAATGGCCCTACATAAACTACAAACTGACAACAACCTTCAACCTTCAAATGACTTTCTTGTTAAAGCTCTACATGAAATGCATTGAGATTCATCAACAACATTTATATTTCCTATGGAAACCAAATTAAATGTGTTACATTGAACTGAATATTGCCCACTTTCTTTTAAGATGATGGCACCTTAACCGTCAACCTTCATGCATATTGGAAGTTTGCAGTAAAAACAATACAAGTTGACCTATTAACCTATATGATAACTATTACAAGATGGAAACAGATCATGGTCGATCCCATGGAGTACAGATTGTAGAGTCATAACTCATAAATTGATGTGTTGTTAATAAATTAAAGGAAAATTTGATTCTAATAATCTCTACTATTGCAAATTGTACAATAATAATCCTTACATTTTTGTTGTGCATGAGTGCCCCTGGAAAAGGAAAAAATGTATTTTTTTTTTGGACTACCACCGAGAAGATAGCATAAATATAGTGGATTTTGATTTGTGTTTGCGATTTCTTATAAACTTCACAACAATCCTAACCTTTTGTATACTATGTGTTGAAACCAGTGTTATGGGAAGATATTATACATGGATCATGAATTTAGACCGCTATCACTTGCTCATAGTAAATTATCCTTCACATACCAACAACCTCATATGATGGAGTATTAAATCTCCTTTGATCAAGCACTACATTTGACTTGTATGATTATACATGTCTTCTATGACAAGAGACTGAAGTGAACAAAAGAATTTTGCAAATGGATTTGTTTGCACAATGACAAGCTAAGTTTGCGACATCTCTTAATCTTTTTTTTGGTAGACTTTTGCACGATTCTGAATTTCATTCTGCAAATTATAATAACACATTAACACAATTATAGGTTCTTAGGAGGGTGATTTTTTGATTTGGATTTAAAAGAGGATCATCCTTCTTGAGCGTTGAATATGGTACGTAGTTATATAACTACCCTCGGAGTTGGAATACATAAATTCCCTTCTCATATTTATGCTCTTAAATTATAATTACCACCCAATGATCTGAATGCAAAAATATGATTGTACAAGCAAATATATAGGCAGAAGTGAATTGCATCTTCATAATTTGAAGTCAACATTATGATTCTCACCATTGGCATGATATAGCTTAATATCTTTCTAATGATTGTAACTTCATATTGTAACTCATTGTAATTTGTAAATAATTAACGATCAAAATTTAGTCAAAGTGTCAATTAATATGAAACGGAAGCAGTACTTTTATTGTGTCGTTAGAATAAAATGTGCGATACACAACCTGGAGCAATCCAGCACCATAGTTTTGTTCTTTTGCCAGTAAAGACCAAATTAAATGTCACTAAAAGTTATTTATTCCAATAACATTAATTACCACATTTTATTGAATTTCTTAATTTTATTCATCCAATAATTAATAAACGTTTAGAACCAAGCAAAAACTTAGAAACTGGAAAATGTAAATTTCATCAAAATAACTTGTAATTTCAAATAAAATTATATTTTACAATTTTACATATCATTATCTTGAATAAAAATAATAATAATCCTACTACAAAATTTAAATATACAACTTTGTATAGTAATTGAGCATACATGACAAGATTTGAATTTTGTTCTTTTTGTATCCACCTTCATGAAATTGTATTGAAACATCTTTCGCTTATAATAGCCTGAGAAAAAATGTTAACAATTCATAGCAATTTGTAACCAATGTCCAATGTCCAAGGACAAGTCACGGAGAGTAGAAGCCAAAGTGAACAATAACCGTCTCACCTACTATATAAGATGCAAAACTACAAAAACAAGTGTCATAGCTTAAGTCAAAGAATCTACCTTGATTTAATTTTAGAAAACACCGACTCTCACATACTACCTCCGTTTTTATTTATCTGCCGCCTAGGGAATTGTATTATAAACTTTGACCATTAATATTTTAATTTGTATAATGATTCATTATACAAAATTGATGTCATTAGATTCATAATAAAAAGTACTATTTAAAAAGTATAATATTGTATTTTTTTTAAAAAAAAATTTATATTAAAAAATACAGATTAAAGATTGACACTGAAAACCGTAAATGACATATAAAAAGAACGGAGGGAGTACTTTACAAGTGATACTGAACTATAAATGGCTCTTAGATTAATGATCGCTCTTGATTGAGCATCACATGCAATTTCCAGAATCAAAAAATTACATACACCTCAAGGATAAATTTTCACCATTATTAATCAACACTATCCAAGTAAGATTATGCAAATTCAAGGCATTTCAATTCCTAAAAGCTCAAGGCTCAACTACCCAATCATTCTTAAAGCTTGCTAAGTCAAGAATTTTTTTTTCCCTACCTCAATTCATGTAAAGCCATTTTCTTCCAATTAAGTTTTTACTAAACATATCTTTTTCCTTTCACATGAGTCATGACTGTACATGTCAAAAATTGAGCAATGCCAAATATATGAGCTGACATTGCCTAAAATGGGGGACAAAAGTGGCAGAAGCAACTAATAAGGATGACTTTGGTTTTGATGTCTAGATATGCAGAAGTCACATAACAAGGAGGACTAATAGGTTATGTTTACAAAGAATTGTTGGTTAGTAATAGATTACTTTTTAGTCATTCAGTACCAAGTCAACATCAATAGAATTACTTGCATAGTTTTGTTTATTTACAAATCCTAAACATGAAGCTGTAGAGGTCACCTTGACAAAGCCTAAAGTTTTATTCTGACCTATTACATTTGCAATTCAGAACACCAAACATGAGCTGATATAGATTTAAGAGCCTTTAACATGGACGTCATAGAGTTCACCCTGACATTTTCAATATTCGGAACACCTGCAGTTCCTCTTGTGTGTAACAATCAAATCAAGCTGATAATCAAGAAAAATCAGAACTAAAAATTAAGAGAGGTCAAGAATAATACCATTAATTGGATCAGTACCATACTTGGAAACCAACTGAACATCCTCATGAACCTTTGATTGCAATTGTCATAGTCGTGCCCTGCTGCCGCAGACTCGTAATACAACTTTACAATACACAACCCAAAAACAAAACATTAAGCATGGCCATTGCACATATTCAGATTAGACAAGCGCACAACAAAATTAAAATTGAATGAAAATTCGTTAAAATTCAACAATCTTGCAACACCAACCAGAGAGATGGTTCAAAATCTCTTTAGAATGCCCAGAATTCACATTGAATTTCTCAAATTTCCTTAAATCAATATCAGAGGACACACGATTACACACAACATTTGATTATAAGCATTCGTGATTCAATCAAAGAACACACACGAAAACCTTGTCAATTTCTAGGTTTTAGAATCTATTTACAAACCAAACAACAATGAAGTCATAAAAAAAAAAGCCAAAGAAAACAAAAGATTGTGTATGATTAAGATGAATCAAGAGAATAAATCAAGGGTAATGATGAGAAGAATGTTACCCAGATCATGGAAACTATCAAGGCCTAGAGTTTGCCGATGCCGAATTAGGAGAGTAGTGTCTATAAGAGGCTATTCTTTCAGAGAAGGTTTCTGAAGTGGTGAGAGTCGTCACATGAAGCTACAAACCTTTACCGACAGTTGAGAGAGAGAGACACACAGAGAGAGAGAGAGAGAGAGAGAGAGAGAGAGAGAGAGAGAGAGAGAGAGAGAGAGAGGGGCAGTGTGACGATCGGTGAAGCTCTAAGATATCTTTGAGACTTTGACTGTGGTTTAGAAATAAGATATTAACAATTAGAGATTAAGCTTGGAATGTGATTAGTGAGCTCTGAAAATGTTCATTTAGAAATAAGTTGAAGAAAACAATGTTCATTTAGAATTAAAAGATGCTTCTTTCATGGTAATCATACGCACTCTTATCAAAGAGTAAACTGCGAAAGAGCATGTTGCTGATCATGTAAACAATGTTAACAAAAGGAAATATTGAATAATAGAAGAATGAGATGAAACAAAGGGAAAATTCAGCAAGCATATCTTTATCACTCACATATGCAATGATCTTATCGACCAACCAAAAAAAAGAGGCAATTAATGTAAACGAAGTGGATAACTATACATTAACAAATTAGCATAAATTGTAAATACGTACCTTGTCAAGTGTGTCCTGATCGAGGAGATGAGAAGCAAGAATCACATCCCAAGACTTCAAGCACGTACAAAGGCCATAATTTTACAATGAAACCAACCTAGAAACCTGACCAAACTTAGAATATCCATTCAAAATTACCAAGAAAATTACAATTATGTTAAACAACGAAAATTTTGAAAGGCCGAAAGATACACCGCAACTCACAAATCAAAATAATTACCAAATCCAAAATAATTTACATCGAGTAAAAAAAGCCACAGACTATATTATAAAGGCTAAATCAGTAATTTTTGGCAGAAGATGTGTGACAATAAATCATCCTTTCAGAATGTGGTGTCGCAGACTCGTAGTAACCAAATTACCAACAGTTTTGCCAGGGAGTAACAGGGACACTGAAAATCACAAGTAATCCCCCATTTTTCCTTGCAAAACGATAAGACGGAAATCAGATCATGCAAGCAGTCCAAAAATTGCAAGCAGAGAGCCTGATTCAAGAATACAAGGACTTGATCATTCGAGAAATATTAACACAATAGACCATAAGAAGACTTGGAACTAATAGAAGACTTGACCTGGTACTGTAGTGAATATAGTCTTCAGGAATGCTTCATAGGTCAATAAGACAGAAAATTGGTTGGATGAATACTTCTTGCACAAACTTAGCGTGATTTAGGCTTTCTCATTGCTTGGCTCCATCGAAGATGGTGAGAGGGGGGAGGGTAACTTATGGGTAACTATTGCTAAGTGGCAATGACACTACATTGTACAGTTACTGTAGCTGCATCAAGAGCCCTTGGGAAATCAAGGTTGAGATTAGGACTACAAGTTTCCCCTTGTGTTGGAATTAATGAGAATGGAGGCATAATTAGTTTGGCAAAGCTTAGGGTCCAAGTAACAAATGTTTGCAAATTCGTGATCGAGATGGGGCTTCAAAAACATTGCATTTCCTCAGGCAGTTTTTTTTTTTTTGGGGGGGGGGGAATCGGATAAATAAAATCCCTCCTAGGAGCCAAACTACAGGTCCAGGAGTAGACTGTTATGATGAAAAGTTCTCTGAGGTAAGGAATTCACGACAAAATTGCTTCTTACAGAATTCCCAACTGGAAGGTCAGCAAATAACAAAAAACTTACCTTAAAGGTTGAATACAAAACTGAGTCACTCTTTGGTAATTAATTGGATTCGTCCCAAAATAAGATTGTGAGGACTCCAGGCTCATTTTCAGTGGGCACTTCAAGAAAATGATGGGGAGTTGGGGTTCGAGGTGATGGGATTAAAAGTGGATGGTCTGAGGCCATAATCTAAAGATCAAAGGCCTGAATAACATAAATAATCCAACTGGAGCAAAATTTTGTCAGTTCTATTTTATTCTGATGTCCGGTCATCTAACATTTCAATTTAAAAAGAAAATCAGGTGAAATTCTGAAAATAAAACCTAATTCAGCAATCGCAAATGGAACTCAAAACAATAGATTTGTAGGTATGAGCTACCGACACACTCAAAAGATATGGATTCAAATCAATCCAATTAAACAACAAAATTCAGGAATAAGTGAAGAAGCTGAAACTCAAGAATTGATAAGTCACAATAATCGAGAACGCTAGACCTGAAGATAATTAAGGTTGAAAAACCACCAAAACAAAAGGATAAGAGAGAGAAGGGGGGGTAATACCTCAGCAGCAAGGGTTTCTCAAGATGAGACCATCAAACTGTTTCAAAATAATAGCTAAGCCTTCTTTTTTTTAAACAATCTCAATCTTATTCTACTAACACAACCCAATTACATACTTAAAACCTGGCCTTTACTGTCATTTAAAAAAACAGAAGAAATTTATCATAAAAGTATATTGATAAAACTTACTATTAAGAAGACGCAAGAGGGGATTAAGTCTTGAACATTACGCCTTTTGATTTGAAGCTCACTAATATTGGGTCTCCATGAAGAACAGAGCACAATTCATTCGCAAGACCAAATGAAACAGATGCACGTACAGAAAACAACCTATAACTTACCAATTGAGCATCTGAAAAAATCAATTAACATAGAAAAGAATCAACAAATGACCGAGAAAAATAGAAAGAAATTAATTAGTAAAGCAAATGAAACAACAAACTCAAAAAACCCATAACTTGTCAATTTTTAAAACAATAATCAAATAATTGAATCTGATTCACCCAACGTTTCCTTTCATAAACCTACCCCTCCAAAACCCATTTTTTGTTTCTTGTTTTAATTTATGATTCTGATTTGAATGCACGGAATTGTTTAAAAACTTGATAATTTTAATAATTGGACCCAAACACTTTAATAATTTGATCAACCTAGAGATTTAGGCTCCAGCTTGAGCTAAATTAACTCCAAGTAGCTTATTTAAGTAGCTTATCAACCTCCAAAGTTAACAATATAATATGTTATTTGAGTTTGGAAAAAAACTACAAAAAATCGTACAACCAAATTAATTACAGTCTTACAGGAACCCATTTAGATCATCTTGAAACATCTAGAGTGCATACAGCTAAAATTTCAATAACCTCACCAACAAAGCAGCCCAAAAGAAGTGGGAAGGACATCTAACAAATGCTTGAGACAGAATGGTGCAAATCATGCAATTCCAATTAGCAGCAAGTCACCAATACCCAATTGCTTGTAATTCAATAGAATAAGGAAATGAGGATAGGGAAGAACACTAACAAAATACCCAATAATCCCAGAAGAAGATTCAACCTAAATCTAAACATTTTCAGAGCATCACGCAATGTCGACATGAAATTGTAACCAACAAGCAGTAATACCCCAAAGCACTATATCAACTTATTATAGTTGTGTTGAAGAGTAAAGAGCAAGAGAGATACACATAGACTCACACATTCGCAGAACCCAATGAAACGGTAGATTAAGTGCTAACACCAAATGAAGAGAGGAAAAAAGAGCGGAAAAAAATACAAAATTAACAAAAGAATAGCAAAATCACCCACAAAATCGAGAGAAGAAAGACAAGAAGGATTCAGAACCAGAATGCTCACCCAGTCACAAGAAGGCAGCAACTGCTTCCCTAACTCGCATTGTTGCTTTACCAATTAACACTATCCATCAAATAAAACCTAGAGACGACACACACAAATAAGCAAATTAGAATGAAATTTTAGTGGATTCTCCAACGACATCATAATTAGGAGGAAAAATAAAGCATTAAACAAGAAAAATAGAATATAAAATCAATAGTAGTCCTAATTCATTAACCTCAGAGAGAAGGCGATTTTCGGGAAGAAGCCTAGCGACCTCAGGAGGAAGAACAATGTGCCTGAATTTTCCCCAATTAGATCAATTTCATAAATTTAAAAATAATAAACAAATGACTCAGAAATTGAGTCAAAGTATTTCTCTAAGTACTGGATCTAGCCCATTTTAAGTTAGAACTAATGCTGAATAAATGCTTGAAATTTCTGCCAGGCTTCAGCGAAATCAATCAAAACAGAACATACAACCCAAAAAAAAACACAAGAATATTTGCAGAGCTTTTGGGGGTAATTAATTTAGTAACCTATAAAGACCAGAAGAAAAAACACACTACTGAGAAAAGAAAAAACAAGATCAAGACTAATGTATGGACAAAATCAATAATATGAGACAAAATTTAGGAAAGTTTCAGCAATTAGGGATCAGGCACCTGAGAATGGGAACCAAAATTATTTTTTCTGAGAACTTGCAATGTAAATTACTAAACAAATACACAATCTCAGACTTAACCCTAAAAATTAGGAAACCTAGTGGTTGACTCAAAACTCCGAGTGAAACTCTCAACTCATGAAAAATAGAATCAACTACGGGAGTATTTGAATGTTAGAAGAATGAGGACCAGAAGAAGCGAGCTCTTGGCAGACCGAATCACCATGAGAGGTGCCGTTAATGGGCACAGGAAACTATCACTGAAATCAAGAGTCGTACATTACTACTCCTACTTCGGCGAACACCGTAAGTATATAGAGAAGCTAGTGCAGGACTGTAAGTAGATTAACAACTCTCCACAATAATTTTAGTACCAAAGCTTACTCAATAGTCTCTGATCGCCGCAACCTGCTTGAACTGAATAACACCACCAGGATCCATTACAGATCTTGCAATTGATCAGAGAAGACACAACAAGCAAATTAGGTGTCTGTGAAAGAAGGAAAGCATTGAAAACAGGAAATTCGAGGTGCAAGAGAAGGATTGCAGTAGACCAAAGGCCTTAGATTGAACTATGGAAAGAGAAAGGAGAGGAGAGAGAGCTAGGTTTGGTCGTCGACGTGGACAATTCTTGGGATGAAACTTTTCACCGCCATGGATAATCTTTTCAGACAGAGAGCAGAAAAGGGAAGTGTTCCTCACAAATTCGCCTTCTGCGTCCCTTTATCTCCAACCTCTAGCATCAATATAAACCTCAGAGTTCGATAAAAGGGGGAACACAGAGAACCAAATCGGCAAACAAAAAACATCAAACGAAAAAAGGGGGAGAGAACCAAATAAGATCGAAAAAAGCCAGAAATAACTCAATCAATTAAGCAAATCAAACATCAAACGAACAAAAAACCAAAGCCTATCAACTAAATGATTGGAGAATTGAAATAACAAAGAAGAAATTACAAAGAAAGATCATAAACTTAAGAGAGAAATGAGAGCGAACCTGGAAAATGAGAGAGAAATGAGAGCGACGAAGTAAAACTGTGAAAGGAGAAGTAGGAAAATGAATTATAAAGCTAGATTTAGGGTTTTCATTTAGGTTATTAAATAAAATTAAAATAAAATGATGAAAGTATTAGAATAAGGGCTCAAGTTATATAAATTTACAATTATGCCATTTAAACAGTGTAATGCATGAATTTGAACAGTCATTGTGAGTTTGGGATTTTTAGTTTTTAAAGGATTTCCCATTTTTTAAACGTTGATTGCGACAGTTTAGCCTACTACGGGAAGACACGTGTTACGAGATTTGCCACTGCTTATTTGTATAGCAATGTATTGTATTGTACCTTTGAAAGATAAGATAGACCCCGGCTGCGATTGGAGTAGCTAAGCATTCATTCCCTTGCTGTGCTGTGCTACCGCTTCTGTCACCGGCCAACCAAAAATGGCGGCTGCCCATATCTCCGCATCCCTCAATCTCTCCACTACAGGTACCTGCTCATGCCCTTCTTCTCTTTCTCGCTTTTTACAATTCTCCCAAACTTCATCAAATTAAGCCTTTCATTCACATTCCAGGCGTTTGTCGTTCCAATTCTCCCAAGATTCATGGAGTTTCAACGCTTCCTACTTCCAATTTTGCTCTAAATGCCACATCTTTTCTACATGGGTCTCCACTTGGTAAGCCTTCTAGTTAATACCCATTTTGCACATTCCTGTTTTTCTTTTTAATCTGAATTGCTCGAAATTTAGTGTTATGGGAGTAATTTGCAATGTGATTGTTGTTGGATTAGCATTGATGGGTATAGTTTGAGGGATGTTTCATAAGAAAATAATCGATAAGTCTAGTGTTTGCTTTGGTGAAACAGTTTTCACGTTTGAATCATGTAATTGGTCAGATTGAAGGAAGTTGGCACAACTCAGGTTGTTACTTTCAGATGTTATCTCTGGAAATCGATTATGTTTTTTTGCAAATTTACAACTCGTGGTTAACCAGTGATGACATTGACAATAGAATATTGAATAGAGAGCTCCAAAGTTACTGCAATGGTTTTGGACTGACTCATTGGTAGGTTAGCTTAGTCATTCAGGAAGTGTCAAGTGTATGGGATGCCGTCGTAGTCTACAGACTACAAAGTTCGGATATAGTCCCAAATGAAATATACACTTGTGAGTTGCAGCCTGCTGGTAGAAAAGAGGAAGGCAACAAGCTTATTATCCTACTTTGTTGGTGACCGTTGGTTTTAAGATGGTACCTCACTCCAACGTGGTTTATGTTGTCTTTGTGTAGGGCCGGAACATTGACCGATTGAAATTTGACAATGCCGTTTGTATGCATTTGCTAAAAGTCGACTAGCATGCTACTGGTTGTACCTTTGTGTCTACGTGTATGAATATTTGCGTGTCTGTGCAAATGTATGTTTACGTGCATTGGACTCACCTCACTGTGCGCCAGTTGTGCGTTTCCCCCATTTATGAGTTGCTCGTGCTGTTTATCATATTGAAAAGACTGAAATTTGTAACTTGAGTGACCTCCCATAGCTGACCCCCATAGCGTTATGATTTGTAGTGGTACGAACGAGCTCTGCTCAAATGAAGGGTGCATGCAAAGCTAATGCAGTTTCTATAAGATGTGAGCAAAGTGCTAAGGGGGGGAATGGCTTGGATGTATGGTTGGGCAGACTTGCCATGATTGGGTTTGCTGTGGCAATCAGTGTTGAAATATCTACTGGCAAAGGGCTTCTTGAGGTATGGAGTTGCAATTCATTGTTTACATCTTATAGACTTTATCTCTTAGTGCGCCTTGCAGATAGGTCACATCTTTTTTTCCTGGTAGCTGTTACTCTGCCCTTTATGTACAATTATAATGCGCTTTGCTCAAATCTCAGACAACTCTATTTCTATTGGCTTGCTCCTTGAATTTGGAAACTAGGGTACTTGTCTTAGTGGCTGTTGAATCATTGATTAACGAGGGTAGACCATCTAGAATCAATATCCAGACATTTTTCAATGATGCCAACTCGATTTCTGATTTTCTATGCTATTCAGATGTGATTAGCACTGATACCATTTCCAATGGTTTCCTTGACCTGTACCAAATGCTTCACTCTTATGTGTCTTGATGTTGACTATGTCTTGAGTAAAAGTTTCGTAGGTAAAAAGTGTTTTGTAAAAGATGTGATGGTGGGTTTTGTCGAACCAAGTCAATGGAACCAACAACATTATAGCCATTTGAATGTTTATTTGGAGTCCATCTCATCATAACAATTAATAGCTTGTACTCTCCAAAAGTTTATATGCAAATATTGGACCAATTGACAAGGAAGAAAATGTTGGAATAAGGTCAGGCCATGTTTCCTATACTGATGGTTCTACGCTGAAAATCAATCCCTATCTGACTCTGTACAGCTGGGAATCTGGTATCCATGGAAGTATTTAGATATGCAGAAAATCTATCCAAACTGTGCATTTCATTGTGTCTCTAAAAAGCATAGGTTTTGTTTTTATATTTGCTCAAGTGATGTCCTTCTAAAGCTGAGTTTGTCCATATTCTAGGCTTTTTTCGTTTCTAATCTCATTTAAACGAAAAATAAAACGGAAGAAGAAAGGTCGTTATATTCCCTCTGACATGTTGGTTCCTTCAGCTGTTATATCATTTTCAACCTGTCTTGCAGAACTTTGGATTCACAACCCCACTGCCTACCGTGGCATTGGCAGTGACAGGAGTGGTGGGAGTTTTGACTGCTGTCTTCATATTCCAGTCTGCCTCAAAGGATTGAATACACGCTGCTCTTGCCTGGTCCTTGTAATTTATAATTTCCGTTGCTGTATTGATTGTCGACTTTGAAAATTTGAGTTATTAACCAGGCTCTATCAAAGAAATGTCCTTATGTAGAAAGCTGAAAAAATATATTGTTAATGCAATCATATCTCTTCCTATAAGATTTGGTTGTCTCCTCCATTTACTGCATTTTTGGATATAATAGTCCAATGCATAATGAGTACAGTGGTTTCGATGCCTCTTTTCCATGCTCCATATTTGACAGGCTTGTTTAGAAGAATGAGGGAATATAATGAAGTTTGCAGCATATTGTAAATCCCATGACATTTTGTCCCGTTTCCAGAATTTTGATAAAGAATTGATCTGCTACTATATGCACTACTGAGAGGTGCATCTACACTGCGGTTTGTTGATGCTTAACAGTCACTGGCAATTGAGTTCTGGTTCCCAAACTAAAAACTTTTTCTTGTAAAGTAAAAACTGAATGCTGCAATCTGTTCTTTCAACTTTGTTGGCCATTATATGCCTTAGCTCAGCCAGCAAGCGAGAATTATCACGACTACTACTGTAGTTTGTATTCGATGTATATATTCCTTTCAACAGCAAACATGGGAAGCAAACTAAAGCTGAGCTTTATTCCTTTCTTTGCATCAGAATCAAGTTCTCTATCCTTTCTCCAAGTATTCTTGTCTGGTGGTTCTTAAAATTGTGATCATTGTAGTTTCGAGCTTCCCTTTCACTGTTTGGATTTCTTGAATTTCTCCACTTTGTTGTGTGTTTCTTGCTTTTGTTCCCCCATGGGCATAGCTGCATCCCGACTCGTGAAGAGACTGCTCTCTAAACGCCCGATAAAATTACTGATGGTAGGCCTTGATGGCTCTGGAAAGACAACCATCCTGTACAAGCTCAAGCTTGGAGAGGCAGTGCGGACAGTCCCTACAATAGGTATTTATTCTTGCCCAATCGACTCTGAAATTGATGGATGATTCATTTTTCTTTCTATATTAAGCAAGTATGATGGTAGTCAACAGCATGAAGAAAAGTATTTTAGCTATGTGGGATTTTCTGAGTCGTCATTGACAACACCATCTCCCCACCCCCAAAAAAAAAAAAAAAAAAAAAAAAAGAAGAGGTGAAAGAACAGCAGGAACTTTCTGTAGATTTATCTTGCAGAACACCCTTTTGTTCTCTCTTACTGATCCAATCATCCTTAGCTTCTGAAATTGTTAGCCTGCTGCCCTGCTTAGAATTTTCTTTTTCACTCAATTTCTGTACATCTAAATTTTAAGTGCATTGCCCTGTTTGGATCAGGTTTCAATGTAGAAACAGTGGATTACAAGAACATCAGCTTTTCTGTGTGGGATATTGGTGGACAAGAAAAGGTATCTCTAGTTCTTGATCTCCCCTCCCCCCCCCCCCCCCAAAAAAAAATAAAAAAAAATCCTTCGTCATTACTGAAGGTGAAGGTTGAAGCAAGGAACCATTCAAGTTTAGAACTTGGTAGTTGATAGTATTTTGATTTGGATTTGGTAGTTGATAGTACTCGGTATAATATGGGGTTTTCCATTCATATTTTCCCCTGATGCAGCTGACAATAACTGTTCCTGGGTCTCCTTTTACTTTATTTGGATTCTAGAGGTTCAAAAGAGCATTTTGTAGTTTTTCTCTGAGTATCTGTTAATGTCCGTTACCTAGATTCGTTCATTATGGAAACATTATTTCCTCAACACCAAGGGACTCATTTTCGTGGTGGACAGCAGTGATAGAGATAGGATTGTGGAAGCTCGTAACCAGCTTCATCACATTCTTGGTGAGGTTAGTACTACAACCGTTTTCTTTTCAAATTCCTTGCAAATCCATCCCTGGCAATTATCTTGAGATTCTACATTCGACGTTGCAGAATGAACTACGGGATGCAGCCATACTAGTTTTCGCGAACAAGCAAGATCTTCCAAATGCTATGACGTGCTCAGAGGTTGCTCACAAGCTTGGCCTGCATTTACTCCGCGATCACCTCTGGTAAATCTCGGTCTGATCCCAGTTTTATTTAATGACTACCCCCCTCCCCTGTCTAAAGAAAATGCCCGAATTCGATGTTGCTGAAATCAACGATTATCAAGTCGGTGTTTGTCATTTGCAGGTATATCCAGAACACTTCAGCCATTTCAGGCCATGGACTTTATGAAGGCCTCGATTGGCTATCAAAGAGTCTCTATTCCAAGCATACATAACTTCGCTTTTTCACACTTCATCCTCAATTTGGATTTGAAATGGATGAGAAACAGCATTTGGGGGGTCTCTTTTCCATATTGGTTCTTTAAAGTTGTACTTGTGAAATCTGAATCTATGTTTATTTGTCTCCTTGGGAAAAAGATCCCTCGGCATGAGTTAGTAAATATGTGCTCCAAATAATTGCGAGTGAACAATCATAATAATCAGAATGAATAATAATAATGACCAAAGTGAGCAACCTAATATATGTGAGTGAACAATTATAGAATTTGGAGCACATACTGGGAATGCACTTAATAAATTGCATTGTAAAGGTCCTTGTATTCAGTACGACCCCGATCTCATGGGATCAATCTAATCTATGGCTCTATGCAAATTGTTGATCTGACAGTAACATATGAACCTCTGTGCGGGACCAAAATCTATGGGATGCTGCTTGTCTCACACATTTTTTACATGATTCATCCTACCTAACTTGCTAGCACAAAATTGACTTTTCTATTGAATCATTTTTTGAGTTATTATTGCATTGTAGTTATGCTGCGTAGAATAGAACTCTAAATCTATCTTGATGTGAAGCTACAACCTGCTTAAACTGTGAATAACGATAAAGAAAAAAGAGGGTAGTTATGATATCGTTGAAATGTATTTTTAAGTATTTGAAGAGCATGTGGTTTTCTAGAAGATTTTAAATAGACCTTACTTTTTTCGTTGATAATTTCGGTTTTTCTCATATAAGTACACTTTCAGTCTTTCACCCATTTGTAACTATATGGATCTCTACCCACTATCTAATTAAAAATGTTGGTTTGTTTCTATTTATATCTTTTTTTTTCTCTATTTTTTTTTATATATAATCAGGCCATGTTTTTTCCATTAGATAAAATAAGGTTTCAAATATGATAAAATACATTATTATGTATGATTCAGAAAATCAACATGTTAACTAAGGAAATAACATGGGCTATGTCTAAAAGAGATGAACATTCACAGGAAAATTGCTTCCATCTACCCTCTCCTATCTTTAATACAACTCTCTAGCTTCCATCTTCCCTCTCCTTTCTACTTAGGTTGCTCAAACCACACAAATCTGGTCCCCAGACTACCCAAATTGATTGATTAAAGTTTTTATTATTTTTTTTATGATTATGCTTTGTATTTAGTTCATCTTCTATGAGTGTTTCATTTGGTTCGAGTTGGTTTTGCTCTCAATCACCTTCTTTCATTTTACCTATATGTCTATCTTTGATTTTACCTTTGTACTTCCTTTCAGTTTTTCACTCTACTCTCCTTCTTTCTAACTAGTAAGGCTCCCTTCTTTTATCCGGTGCGATGCAATGTGGTAATGGTGCGGTGTGGTGAAATTTGAAAAAGTGTGGTGAAGTGTGGTGAGTTGTGGTGGGAGTTGTGGTAGGTGGAGTAGGTAAGGAGAGATAATGTAAAAAGTAGAGGAGAAAAAAGTTAGGAGAGAGACAAGTAAGAAGATATTTTAGTAATGATTGTGGTAAAGTGTGGTGGAGTATGATGAAGTGTGGTAGAATATTAAGTAGATGCAGTACCGCGCAAGTTACCGCATAACAGTTACTGCAATTTAACTATTATTTTTAATAAATCAACCAGTGACTCGCCATTGATGCTCTTTGCTAGATGGTGCATTATTTTAATAAAGATTTAAACTTTATTATTCATGCAAATATGTAGAGGAGAGAAGACAAGTATATGGAACTCTCTTCAATTTCTTTTTTTCGATTATTTAAAGCCCAAGAAATGGGTAGGAGTACGCAAACATCCATTGCCAAACGAGACAAAAGAAACAACTCATGATACACAGCAAAACCGGACAAAAGCGACCAGCTAACGAAGCATAAAAACAACAAAGGCAAATTTAAAACATCACTTTTGCCTTCTTTTCTTCCAGCAAATCATCTCTAAAAATCTTTGCAGCAATTTCTTCATCATCACGAATGACACCCAATTTACACCCAACCTTTGCCACTCTGCAAGATTTGTCTTCCAGTTTATCCAAGCATATTTCCATAGGAACCTTTAGAGCCTCACCATCGATCTCTAGACCATCTTCGCTGCTTGACTCTTGTCTTTTAGAGTGTTTTTTCTTCCCTTTATTGAGACCCGAGCTCCTCGATGAAACGACTCTGCAAGTTGCTTGTCTGACTAAACGCCATTTGGAATTGTCCATTATATTGAGATTCCTCTTCATATGAATCTTCAATTTTAGAGGCAAAACAAAACATGCCTCAACATCAAGGGGGACAAGAGGGTCACAAATGGTACGATCACTATCAGAAGTGACCACCATATCATTACCCACCAAATCAATAGGCTGAGAACCTCTCATAAGAGCATCTTTATAGGAAAACTTACTTCTAGCAATAGGCCGAGCCTGAGAGGCACCACATGGATCTGATAAGGTTTTACTCAAATCGGAGCCACCATCAGCCAGCAAGGACGCTTGGCCGTCCACACTATCCTCAAGAGAATCACCAACCACACCGAGGTTATTAGCAGACGAAGCACCCTCAATATGTTGTTTCACCTAGGGCACCCACTTTTAGACCTTACAAACCCTCCTGGAAGGAGGATTTGAAAACTTCTTTTTGCTAAATTTAGCCCAGGAAACACTCAACGCAGATCCCTTAAACATCCTCCCATTAAGACCTTGGATAGCACACGAACCAACTTGTTTGTCTTTAAACCGAACAAACCCAAAACGGTTCTCGTTCCTCCCACATCTCCGAGGAATGTAAACATCAACAATAACACCACATTTTTTGAATAAATCTTCCAACCAAGGTAATCTAACACCCACTGGTAAATTGTCCACAAAAATTGAAAAGGAAGATCCATAGCCCCTAACCCTCAAAGAATTTGTTGTCAAACAATTGTGAGCAGTTGCAGAAGACCCCCCATCTAAACTTAACTGAGGAGTAGGGGGATTAGAAAAAAGGGGAGTGACACACACTACCTTCAATTCTTAGAAAAGCTCTATAACTGTCTTTGCTCTATCAAACAAAGCAAGTGGGGCACCAAAACTATTTTTCCCAAAGATGAAACAAGATAAGGTTTTCAATTCAAATTGAAGAGCAGCATACCTATCTAACAGAGCAGAAGAGAGGAAAGAGCTTGAAGTTGAGAGATCCATGCCCACCACCACAAACAACAATTACTGAACCCAAATACACCGAACCTCCACGCAAAAACACCCACCCTAGACCCTCCAACTTCACATAATCGAGCACATCAGAAAACCAACTAAAGACCCCGAGACGTCGCAGCGCAACGCCAAAAGAAGGTAGCCCGATTTAGAGTCGGAGAAGACACATGTTACCGGAGACTTAGCCGGAAAACGAAACTAAAAACACTGAGGAGAAACCAAGCGAACTGAAAACCTAAACTGAAACGCCGGAGAAGGACCGAGAAGAAACAAAAGGTCGGCAAAGAAGAGGAGGGAGGAAGGAAGTGAAGGAGGGGAGCAGGGAAAGGGAGGTCGGCGGCCGGCCCATTAGCGGCCAACAGCGACGACAACCTTGGGAAATGGGGAAAGCCACGAAGAGAGCATTTTGAAATTTAAAAGAAGAATTACAACAAGACTTTACTCTCTTCAATCTCTTTGCCCTCCAAAATTGCTTCAAATTCAAAGCAATATCACATTCTTTGTATGGTAGCCCGGCTTATTGTCTTTTTTTAATTTAAATTGAGTTATATTGTACTTGTGAAACCATCTCAATCAAAAGTTTAAACTGATAGTTTTATATTCAAAGATGGGTGTGCTGATATTCAAACCTGAGACCTTTTGCTCAAGTTTGACTCTAATACCATGTGAAACAATCTCAACCAAAAGTTTAAACTGATACTTATAGGCTCAATAATAGTTTTATATTCGAACAGTACTATGTAATTGATATTTAGGGGGGATTTATATGGAAATAAAATCACTCTTTGTATTAGAGCATCCCCACCAAAGTGGGGAAATAGTGGGAGTAATAGTGGACTTTCACAGTTCCCACCCTTGTGAATTGGGTGTCTTCCACACCAAAGTGGAATGATAGTGGGTGTCTTCATCCCATTTAATTTTTCTAAAAGAAAAATTGGCCCAAGATTAAAATATTTAGTCTGAATTATTTAAAACAAAAGCAACAATTCACTTTTCCCCCCACCCAATCTCACGAATTTTCCCACGCTAGCCGAGTAAAACAAGTTGTCACTCCATCCCTCAGAATTTTCACTCAATGCTGCAGCTCCAAGACTCTCATGCCACCTCATCACTCCGTCTCATTTCCCTCTTTGCTGCCAATGCTCTTATCCTTCCAACATTTCAAGAGAACTTACCAATTAATTTGTATCCATAATTACATTTTACCTATCTATATCAAGTTGTTCTCCTATGTGTGTTACATTCACCAATTCAACATTATAATGAGAGCTGACAAAATTTTGTTCGACCCGAAAAAAATCAGGTCTGAACATAGATTTTTTGTCCAAATTCTGATACTGATCGAATTGACCAAATATTTGGACATATTCTCTTTTTTTATTTTTCAAACTCGATCTCGACCCGAATTTAGCTTCGTTTGGATTGTTCGACCTGGTCCAACTCGAAATAAGATCGGGTCCACACATCAATTTATCGTTCAAATTTTGACATTGTCTGACCTAAACTTACCCGGATGCAAACTTTTCAGAGCTAATTATAATCAAAATGGAGAAGCCCTAATATTTAATGACCGCTAGTGACTGAGGCCCATTCTTTTATGCGGTAAGTTGTGGTGCGGCATCACATCACACCGTAGTCTTTAATTTTCCATGACACTGTACCACAATTATTATCAATATTTTTTTTATTTTTCTCTCTCCTCACTTTTCTCTTCTACTTTTTCACATTTTTTTTAATCTACTTCACCCACCACAACTTTCACCCCAATTTACCACACTTTTTCAAATTCTATCAGACCGTAAGTAACCGTACCGCAATCACACCGCACCGCAATTACACCGCGTAAGAGAAGGGGCCTGAGTAATCTACCCGAAAGAAAAAACAAAAGAAAAGATCGAGAGGAGAGAGCGTCGGTGGGTGAGAAAAACTGTGTGCAGTGTGCGGGCAACCCATCCCTTTCATTCATTCATTCATGTTTCCAATTTTCATGCGTTTTCACTTCATTCATTTCTGTCTTTAATTGATCATTATAATACAATATTATTATTATTATTATTATTATTATTTCCATCTTACGTTACTCCATAATTTTTAATACTCCCAGAATCAGTTTCACATTCACTACACAACCCTCCAAATCTCCTGTTTCCTTTCCTCGCCAATTCCGGATTGATTCTGCCATTGAAGAAAAAGTGGAGGGAAGGGACGGGAGTAGTGTCATTTCGAAGCTTCAATGGAGAAATCCAACGCCACTTTAATGGTGGCCATTGTTCTTCTTCTCGTGCTGTGTCATTGTGCTCCCAATGTGAGATCTGATGCTACCGATCACCGATACAAAGCTGGCGATGCAGTCCCTCTCTACGCCAACAAAGTCGGCCCTTTTCACAACCCTAGGTGTGTATGTATGCCTCAACTATTCATCTTTCTTTTTTCTCCTCTATGACTATGTGGTGTACACTGTATATGCGAAATCATATCGAATTTCTTCTGTCTAAGGAAAAACTTTAGCTCCTTCTGCATTATCTGTTTCGATTGGTGTGGTGGATGTATTCATCTCATTTCTAAACGGATTTGTTTTCACTTTATACGTTACAGTTAGACTGAACCAAGTAGTAGTATACAAGCTCAAGTGTGTGTGTCAGTTTTCATGCTACCGCTCCTTGCTTAGTGAATGCTAATTACTTGAGTTTATTTTGCTTATATGGTTTGGATGATGCTGTAGATTTGATCAGTAAGTTTATGTGAGACCGTCTCATTGTAACTTTATTGTGAAATATAGTTTTGCGCTAACTTTTTATGATCGTCTCATAAAATCACTAATATGGCTTTTAGTCATAGTAAAAAATTTAAAAGGTTACCCTGAAAGAAGCGCATCTCATGATAGCTTTACATGAGATAGTCTCACCCTTGAATTTGCATTTGATGATTCCGTGCTCGCTTTCCTGCTGTGTTGTAGACTGTAATACATTGGTGGATTGATTTGGTGCTGGTGCTTCCCTAATTTTGTATTTTATGTAATTATAGGGAGACACAACTTTCTTTCATAGGAAGAACCATGATGTATACCAAACACCTACCTCATTCACATTTCTCCTCTGAATGTTTTGACATCGCACTTGTACTATGGACCTAGGTCTATAGACTTGAGTCATATGTTAATATACGAGAGGCGAGGGACGATGGACATGGGGGAGGGTTTTGAGAAACAGGGGGAAAGAGAGAGAATTTAATTGTTGTCTGCCTTACTTTGTCGTCATAGGATTATGATATGTTCTGTATCATGAAATAGATGTTATCTTTTTTTATTTCCTTTTTTTTCCTGCATCCGCTCATCGACATCCTGATCTAATGGCGTTTGGTTCACCTGGCTAAGAGAATCTGATATATATCAACTTGTTCTTTCAGTGAAACATACCGCTATTTCGATCTTCCCTTCTGTGTTCCAGGTAAAATCCAACAGCATTATATTCTGCCATTTGCATTTGTTTTACTGTTGATCAAACAGTGTTTAAATATGATCTTCCATTAATCGCAGACAACATAAAAGAGAAGAAGGAAGCTCTTGGTGAAGTGTTGAATGGGGATCGTCTAGTCAGTGCTCCTTACAAGCTTGATTTCCTAGTGGACAAGGACTCAGAAATTATTTGCAAGAAGAAGATGACAAAGGAAGAGTTGGCTAAATTTAGAGATGCAGTATCTAAAGATTACTACTTCCAGATGTATTATGATGACTTGCCAATATGGGGTTTCATAGGTAAAGTTGACAAGGAAGGCAAATTGGACCCGAGTGAATACAAGTATTTTCTGTACAGACATATACATTTTGACATCTTATACAATAAGGAACAAGTTATAGAAATCAATGTCCGGACTGACCCTAATTCTATGGCGGACATTACGGAGGATAAAGATATGGAGGTGGAATTTATGTATTCAGTTAAGTGGAAGGAGACAGATACTCCTTTTGAGAAGAGGATGGATAAGTACTCTCAGTCTTCATCTCTTCCTCATCATCTAGAGATCCACTGGTTCTCCATCATAAATTCATGCGTCACTGTACTACTATTGACTGGATTTCTTGCCACCATTCTCATGCGAGTCCTCAAGAATGATTTTGTTAAGTAAGAACAAAAACTTCTTTCTCTTTTACTCTGTGTTTAGTAATGACTGCAATAGCTGCATTTGTTCGCCACTCTTTAGCTTCTGTTTAATAGATTAGTATCAAGGAAGTTGTTTAGTAAGAGTTGGTCTAGTATTGTTCTTAGCTGTCAAGTGATTTTAGTCTGATTTCCTATGTCACTTATTTTGGCTAAAGGTATGCACACGATGAAGAAACAGCTGAAGATCAGGAAGAAACAGGTTGGAAGTATATTCATGGGGATGTATTTAGGTTCCCTAAGTTCAAATCAGTGCTTGCAGCTGCTCTAGGATCTGGTACCCAGTTATTTACCCTGTAAGTATCTGCTTAACCAGTCTTTTCCCCGTTTTTCTGAACCTTCCGTGCATCCTTATCCTGCAGTGTGAGTACCCTCAAACCCCCCCCCCCCCCCCAAACCCACAAAAAAAAATTAAATTAAATTTAAAATCCGACAATAAAATGGAAGGACAGAATGGCTTGATCTAACTTTCACATCTCTTATGTTCTTGGCAGTACAATCTTCATATTTATCCTGGCTTTAGTGGGAGTGTTTTACCCATATAACCGAGGAGCCTTGTTTACTGCACTTGTTGTCATCTATGCTCTGACATCAGGAATTGCTGGCTATGTATCTACATCCTTTTACAGCCAATTGGAGGGAACCAACTGGGTATGTGCTGATGTTGTCTGATGGAAAACAGAAAAACAACACATGAAAATGAGTTACTGACAAACTATTCTCTGCTTTTTCGCTATTTTATCTTTTCAGGTTAGGAATCTCTTACTAACGGGTTTCCTTTTCTGCGGACCATTGTTTCTGACCTTCTGCTTCCTCAACACTGTTGCAATTGCATACAATGCTACTGCAGCTCTTCCTTTTGGTACAATTGTGGTGATTCTTCTTATTTGGTCACTTGTAACATCACCTTTGCTTGTTTTGGGTGGAATTGCTGGAAAGAATAGCAAGGCTGAGTTCCAAGCACCTTGTCGTACAACGAAGTACCCAAGAGAAATCCCTGCCTTGCCATGGTACCGGAGCACTCTTCCTCAGATGGCAATGGCTGGGTTTTTGCCTTTCAGTGCAATATATATAGAACTTTATTACATATTTGCCAGTGTTTGGGGGCACAGGATCTATACTATATACAGCATCCTGTTCATCGTTTTCCTCATTTTGATTATAGTTACTGCTTTCATAACTGTGGCTTTGACATACTTCCAACTTGCCGCTGAGGATCATGAATGGTGGTGGAGGTATGCACTAAATCTCATTCTTAGCATCTATAATACATTGCTGTTGTATCCTCATTTCTTTTCTGAGTTAATTGGTATCCTCATTTCTTTAGAGCATCAGTAATACATTGCATAACTCTTTAGTGCAGTGCATTTATCATACTTTGCCTATTAGGTTTCCGTGGTTATGCGGTTACCAAAAATTGTCTGTCTGTCTTTCCAGCATTGTTGCTTTGTTTAGTACATGTGGATAACTTGATATACATGTAGTTGTTTCAGTGGCTCATTGACACCTATCACTTGATTATTGCATCTCAAATGAACTATGATGAGCCTTTTTTTTTTTTCCTGCAAATTGTAGAAGAATTGATGTTGGGGTCCTAAACTATTATGTAGCCATGATTGCAGGTTTTGCGGTGAAGCTTAAAAACCCTAAATTGTACTTTAGCTGCATCATCTACTTACAATTTTCATGAAGATGCTTCCACAAACATCAATCAAGATTAAAATTTAAAAATAGTGGAACAATGTTTTCAAGTAGTGAAGAGTGCTGGAAAAACAGATTGGTGCCCAATCATCTATCCAGTGCCAATATGTTATCCACACTTAACAATATCATCCTGTTGCCAATTTTTCTCTGCAATTTTATGATGTGTGAATCTGTGATCATCTGTTTGCTTGAATGAATGTCCACTTTAATTGCTTGGGAACATACAGTTTCCTCAAACTCCACTTTTTGGTATCCAGTGTAATTAAACCAAAACCATAACC
Source organism: Portulaca oleracea (assembly GCA_029582165.1). NCBI lineage: Eukaryota > Viridiplantae > Streptophyta > Magnoliopsida > Caryophyllales > Portulacaceae > Portulaca > Portulaca oleracea. The sequence continues at coordinate 20,649,670 of CM055876.1, forward strand.
AATGCTCTGGAATCCCGCCATAGGGCAAGGTAGGAAGGGGTTAAATATAGCAGTCTTATCCTAGATTTTACAATTTCGAGGGTTTGGTTCCAATTGACTCAAGATTTAGAGATGGTTACTACCTAGTACTCCATGGAAAAGAAGCAGATAAGGTTTAATGAGGCATTTTGCTTTAATCCTATGTGTTAATTGTATCCTGAAAGTGTTCGTCATATTTCTGGTCATTCATGTGCAGTCAGTATCAGCAGAGATTATATACCAACTCATTTGGCTCTGTTGGTTGCATTGCAGGTCCTTCCTTTGTGGTGGTTCAACAGGGCTGTTTATTTACGGCTATTGCTTATATTACTACTACGCACGTTCTGACATGTCTGGATTCATGCAAACATCATTCTTCTTCGGGTACATGGCTTGCATTTGTTACGGCTTCTTCCTCATGCTTGGAACTGTGGGGTTCCGTGCAGCGCTGTTTTTCGTCCGCCATATATACCGGTCTATCAAATGTGAGTAGATTATTAGGTGGCATAGCTTCAGTGGTGGTGCCTCTGTCTTTTTTTGTTCATTAGGTTTAGAAACACTACCCTTCTTTGTAACCAAGTTTATAATGTCATATAGAAGAACATATTTGTGTCATATGTGCTCCAGTTATTCCAATTTTTTTTGGTTCAGTTTCACAGACACTTCCTCGCGGCTTTTCTTCCTGAGTAACAAAAGTTCGTATCTTTGATCCTCTAATTTTTGTTACTTTAGTATTCTTGTTTGCGTCCATAAGCTTTTTCTATGGGTGTTTATCCAAAGGTTGTTTAACCAAAGCATGTTGCAAAATATTGTATTATCTGAGAGCATGTGCACTAAGAGATGACATGGTAGCCATGTCAGATTGTATTCTTTTAATTTAAGCAATAATAAGGACCGTTACGTGCAACGGTTAACAAGGAGCAGTTATGAAGTCAAACCTGGTATGAGTTGTTAATCAGTCTTTGCGGTTACAGAGCTCCATCATGTGCATGATTTCGATCCCAAAAATTTGATTGTGGACCGACTATAATATCATTGTTCACCACTTGAATCACTAACGGGTACTTATTCACTAATGCATTGTTCACCAGTGCGTTGTTCACTCACCTTAGTGACATAGTTTACTGAGCAATATGCAATTGCTATATTCAATGTTGTCCATTGACACATTCAACGTTGTTCATTAACTCATTCGACATTGTTTTCTAGCATTAGAATCAATAAAGATTTTGTTCACTAACTCATTCATTTCGATGTTGTTCACTTAAATTACTCATTCGATGGTGTTCATTCACCATTATTAGAAGTCAATAAAGTTGTTGTTCACTTGCTCATTCGATGTTCATTCACCATTATTAGAAGTCAATGTTCACTTGCTCATTCGATGTTCACTGACTCATTTGACTCATTCAATGTTCACCATTATTATAAATCAATAAAGTTGTTGTATACTGGCTCATTCTATAGTGTTCACTTGCTCATGGAATGTTGTTCATTAGCTCATTCGATATTGTTCATTGTTATTATAAGTCCACATAGTTGTTCACCAACTCATTCAATATTGTTCATTGGCTCATTTGATGTTATTCACTGGCTCATTCAATATTGTTTACTTGCTTTTTCGATGTTGTTCACTATACAAATTAACATGAACATGATACAATGCTACAAATAGATCGTTTTATATAGCATCAGGAATTACAATGGACATTCTTTATTTACCAAAAATAAATGAAAAATCAATGTGACAACCCTAATAAAGAATTGTACGATAACTACATCGATCTCTTGCTTATGCACATATTTTTTTCTTGTAGCTATCTTGCATTTTTCAACTCTTACTTTATCATACCTGCACAAAAACACACACACACACACACACACAAAAAAAAGAGTTTAGTGAACATGAGAAATTGATTAATGAACAGTTTTGGATAACAAACATACTTTCAAAGTGAACCATCTGCGGATGATACCATACCCAATTTTTCAATTTCATCTAGTTTTACCTACTTTTATTCAAATCTTTTAACATTAAAAAGCTAGAATGCACAGTTACTGTTCATATTGTTTTGTATTACTGTTCAAATGGCCTTTTTGTAAATCCTTTAACATTAAAAAGCTAGAATGCACAGTTACTGTTCATATTGCTTTGTATTACTGTTCAAATGGCCTTTTTGTAAATTTGTGCAAATGGAAGCCTTGTTCTATAGCGGCAGGCTGGTTGTTTTCTCACTTCATTCCACAACCTAGAATACACAGTTACTCCATTGAATTTTCACGCCGCCGTCTCTCTCCTCCTTCCTGCTCAACCTCATTGTCGGGGCAGACGACGACTCCGTCTGCATCTTCGATGTCGATCCGATGGTCGCCCTGAAGACGGTTTCAATCCATGTATGTCTCGTTTCTCCTCTCTTCGATCTTTTAGGTTAATTAGTTCTTAAATTTATGGGTATTTTGATGCTTTACTATTCTTCCATCTTAGTTGTCAATTTCTGGTTTGCTCATGCTTTAAGTTTTGAGTTAGGATTCTCACTTCTCCTATCTTCGATTTTCTGGGTATTTGATACTTTTCTATGCTTCTCTCTTGTCTTGATTTTCTAGGTATGGTAAATTCCTATATAGGTTTAGATAAAGTTAATTAATTTAAGTTGTTCATGTTTTATATTTGATTCATGATGATTCTGGTCTCCCCTCTGATACAGTTACGAACCTGGGAAATCGATTTGAATAGGTCTCATCTTTCAGATGTTACTCGTGATTTGATGGTGATGCTGGTACTGGTTTATGATGTATTGATGATAGTTTGATTGCCTGATTGTTCAATACCCGATTCTGCACGCTTGCAAAAAGAGAATGACCCTGTAAATTCAGAATCTGCTGGACTGCTGAACTTGATGGGCATAAACCATTGTCTCTAAGTCAAGAGTTGGATTCTTCCAAGGATGCTTCTTTAGAACGTCATTGGTGTTCACACAATCTCTCAAAACTGTAAAGAAACAAGATGTCAATGGAGCTATCCTGGTGACACTTCTGTCTTTAAATCATCCAGCCTGTCAAAAGATATCAATTGGATTGACTTTGTATGCCTTTAGTTCTCTTGTACTTTGGGTGCTGAGCCTTTAGATGAAGGCATTCGTCTACTTAAATGTTCCATCTCAGTCCCACCTACCTCTGGTCCATTAGATGACTTATTCAGATACATTTCGTGTCACTACAAGCTCATTGCATTTTACCAGCATTTTCCAATCATTTGTCTTGTCATATTTGAAACCCTGGTGCCCATCTATGTTGCTTCCAAGTTCTGCAGTTATAGAAGTTACTTTGCATAAGGGTTGTTTGCTAATTTTGCTGTTGCAAGGTTGTCTGTCAAAATTGGTAGCTAGCTATTGCAATTAACTTTCCCCCAGCCTTGACAACACATTAGACAATTGCTTGCTCTATGTTTGTTTGGCTGTTTGCCATATGTGAGAGTGAGAGTGTGTGTGTGTGTGTGTGTGAGAGAGAGAGAGAGAGAGAGAGAGAGAGAGAGAGAGAGATATTTGTCATGAGAATCACTGAATCACACAGAAATTCAAGCAGGAAATAGCAGTGAAATACAGCACTGGGTAAAAAGAAAAAGAAAAAAAAATGGATTTAGACATCTGCATGTCAATATTTTCTTCTTTTTTCCTTTGGATTTGTATTTGGGTATTTGATGATGAACTTAAGTATGTGTCTCTCTGCAAACAGCGTCGGAGAAGAGACAGAGAGTGCCCTCTGTGTACAACTGTTTCATCAAGTTAGTACTACCCTTACCTCTCTCTGATCTATGTGTTTCTCCTAAGAATATATAGTATGTGTTTGGAAGAAAATGATGGGGGAAATGATTGATTGCAGGGATGAGATTCAGCGAATCAAGGCCGGAAATCCAGATATTTCTCACAGGGAGGCTTAGGCTTTCAGTGCTGCTGCTACATGTAAGCCATTAAATAGTAATCCAACTCTCATACCTAGCTTCCTCCATACTTTACCCTTTATATCTCTAATTATTTGTTTAAGGTGATATCATATCAACATATGCTACCCCCTCCATTTTCAAATAATTAAGTGTTCTCTAATTATTTCTCACAGTTGAATTTGCATAAACTCAGTGATGTATATTAGCTCGAGGATCATAAACTCAGCAAGCTAATAAACATCATATGACATGAATACCTCACGTGTGATTGAAAACCCAACCCAAATGAGAGAAAACAACAACAAAGAAAAGGAAAAGTACTGAAAATAAAGGATATAACTAGAGATTGAAATGATACAGAGACACCACGATTCAATCTATAGCTTGAACAAGTGAATAAAGATCAATACAGAGACACCATGATTGTTACTCACAAGGGCAACCTTGTTCTTCTTCTTAGTTACATAAACACCTTCCAAGAAGTAGAATCAAGTCCTACCTATCACCACTAGATTGCCAATCTAGATACCGAAGTAGAATTTGAGAGTTTTAGATACTCACAAACAAAGAAGCTCAAAGCTTTCTATTTCATTCAAAGATATATGTTAAGCTGAATGCTATTACAAGAGTATATACGGCTGTAACTAAGTTAGCAAGCAAGCACACAGCTCAAAAGTAATCTAGAGTGAGGTTTCCTAATGATGAAGAAACCTCCTAAACATGCTTAATTAAACTAATTACATTAGATTAAGCTAATACATAACATTGACATGAAGTATTGAATCAGATGGGAGGCAGCAAGGACCAATCACAACAAGGCAGATGGCACTTCTCCATTGGCTCCCTTCAGCACACATGGATTCCAATCCGTGGCTTCCAAGTAGAAAACACACATTGATTTTCTTCCCCATTCAGATGGAGCCTTCCTTAATTGTTATATACCATGAGAAAACCGAGCCCCAAGTGAAAAGACCAAAATGACCTTGCTGAAACACCAAAATTCCAAGCAGATCAGGTTTGAGCTCTTTATTGTAGGGTCTGATTGAAATGGCTGTGTAGAACTCAAATGAACTCCAAATTGCTTGATCTTGGACATTTTGGAACGCTCATTATTCATACTACAAATGTCTCCAAGGGCACAAGTGGAGAAGAAGTCTAATTCAAGGTGAAAAAACCTAAATAACTCTTTAAGATCAAAGCTGCCCAGAACAGACCCTTCCTTGACATACCCGGACTGATTGGGTTGTAGAAAATGTCCCTCAAATTCAGTCACATGCACTTTTTGGACAGTGTTAGAGGAGTCATTAAGGGAACTAATGGCTTTGGAATAAACCATTTTGGACACCAAATGAGCATGTACAAAGCAAAACTCTACAGCATGTAAAACTGATTTTTCCTGTAAAAAACAGCTTGTAAAATGCTTTTCTGAGAGTGATCCACACAAGCTTTGATCCTCAAACTTGGCTGAAAAATATGATAAATTATGAGGATCATGACTGCCAAAAATCAAGTTAAACGGACTTGAAATGAAGTCTGTGAATTTTCTCCAAAAATCAAGCCAAGGCATGATGAATATACATCACTCGGCATACACTTTCACTGCCATCATGGCTGATATCATGCATTTACATGAAAAAGATGCAACTCTAGGAAATGGTGGCCTAGGGAGGCTTGCTTTGGGCTTTCTAGATTCCATGCTACAGAATGTGATGGGCATACAGGTTGAGGTACAGATAGAAGAAAATTATTTTGGCCACATTGAGAAGTTCTGTCCAAGCTGCAGAATGTGATGATGGAGGCACCTTATGAAGTATATGAATTGATGTGAATGATCCCTGCATGCTACAACTCTCTTGTATGATGGAGAAATATTTAGCTCACATGATGTATTGATTCTTCCATGGCACCAAGTATGCCATTTTTTTTACTTGAAACTTCCCCCTTCTATTGATTGAGTTATCAAATTTAGTTTTAAGTAGAGCACTTGGTTGGGTTTATGTCTTATTAATTCCTATGGTCTCCGTGTGTGTGGCCAATAGAGTTGAATTTGGATTGTACGGTTGTCCACCTCCATCAAGATTTATAATTATTATTTCTTCGAAAAAAATAACATAAGACAATAATAAGCTTAGACAATTGATGCATAATGAATCAAAATAATTCATCATACACGAAATGAAAAATGGATCGTTCACAAGATGGAACTTGTGATTGTTGATTTCTCAATGAAACACACGTAATGTAGGAATTTGGAATGAAATGGATGGCTATGGACGAGAGTCTAAGACTTATGACTAAAATGACAATCAAGAGAAACAAAACAAAGCCAAGATCATACCAACAATGTAGAACCACTCGTCAAACGTGAAGAACAATGATAGAATTGAGCAACGAAGCCTTTCCAATTGCTACTACACCACAATCTTCAAGAGCTCCTACTCCTCCTTTACACCACCCAAGAATGCTCAATCTTGGATTAGAAGAGGAGATTCCTCTAAAACCCCAAGGGAATTCGAACTCTAGCCAAAACTAGAGAAAACTAAAGCATATCAACTTTAGAGAGATTTGTGTTTATTTCAATATGAATGAGATGTCTTACAAGAGGCCTAAGGGGGTCTATTTATAGTAGAGGCCCTCCCTTAGGCGTCACCTAGCTTCAAGATTAGGCCCCTTAAGGGCTTACATCATCCCACTCACATATTACATCATTTTAAAGAAAATACAATATCTCCTAAAATACAACTCCAATACTAAAGATTCAAAAGCCAAAATGTACATAAAGAATAGCTCTATCACATGGCTAAATGAGAACTTCAAGACTCTTGAGATAAGGAGCTCAAAAATCTCTTAGTGTAGGAGATACCCATGATGTCATGTGAGAAACCACTTGAAATGAGTTGTAGCATGTTTGTGATGTCTTTAAGAGCTTCTTCTTGATGCATAGAAGTATGATATGCATCATTCACCCCTTCTTGAGAAAAGTTTGCCCTCAAACTTGGAATCTCTTCACCTTATTGATAATAAGGTTTAAGATCACTTACATCAAGGTCTGACTTCCTCATAATCATCATCTAACTTCAACTTGTAGGCATTATCTCCGATCTTCTCAATAACCTCGAAAGGACCATCACTTCTTGGTTTTAATTTCCCTTTTCTTCTACTTGGAAACCTTTCTTTCTTGAGGTGAATCCATACCAAGTCTCCAGGTTTGAAAATAACCTTCTTCCTCTTATGATTGACCTTCTCTTGACCCTTTGAGTGTATCTCATGATCTTTTCACGAACTTCCTCATGTAACTTCTTAATCTCCTCAACTCTCTTATTAGCTTCAAACCGAATTTAGTTGATGTAGATATAGGAGATAAATCCATGGGTTTGAGAGGGTTCTTACCATACACAACTTCAAATGGAGATAACTTTGTAGCTCGATTTGGACTACGATTATAAGCAAACTCTGCATGACTCAACAAAGTATCCCAACTTTTCTTATCCTTACTCACCAAAGCTCGTAATAAGGCTCCCAATGCGGTTGACAACTTGTTTGTCCATCCGTTTGGGGATGACATGCCGTACTAAATTTGAGCTTTGTTCCCATCTTCTTCCAAAGAGTAACCCAAAAGTGACTTAGAAACTTAGAGTCTCTATCACTCACCATAGTCTTGGGTATACCATGCAACTTAACAATTTCATCAAAGTATAAAGTAGCAACTCTCGTAGCATCATATGTAGTGTTGCAAGGTACAAAATGTGCCATCTTTGAAAATCGATCTACAACCACCATAATAGAATCTTTACCTCTTTGAGTTCGGGGTAGACCCACGAAACGGTCTAAACTCACATCTTCCCAAGGATGATATGGAATAGGTAGAGGTGTATATAAGCCTTGTGGTAACACGTGTGACTTGGCAAGGTTGCACGTACCACATCTCTTCACAATATGCTCTACATCTTTCACCATACTTGGCCAAAAGTAATAATCTCTCAACATCAAATAAGTCTTCTCTATACCAAAATGACCCGCCAAAGCACCTCCATGGACCTCTTGAATCAACAATTCACGCAAGGAAGTCTTTGGTATGCATAATTGATTCCCTTTGAATAGGAAACCATCTTGATATGAAACATTTCATGGGGATGTTTCTTCGCCAATTCATACACTTCTTTGAAATCTTGATCATCTTGATACAAATCCTTAATATGCTCAAATCCAAAGAACATTAGAATCAAGAATATATGTAAGTACCTTCTTGAAAGAGCATCGGCACTTATTCAAGTGCGGCTTTGTGTTTGATCACGAATTGAAAGGCTTGCATAAATTCAACCCATTTGGCATGGCGTGGGTTAAGCTTGTGTTGGCCTTGGATGAATTTGAGAGCTTCATGATCACTGTGAAGGATGAACTCTCCACTTAGCAAATAATGTCTCCAATGCTCAAGAGCTCTTATAATGGCATAGAACTCTTTATCATATGTACTATACTTCCTCTTAGCCTCGCTCAACTTCTCACTAAAGTAGGCTATTGGCCTTCCTCTTGTGTAAGGACAAAGACCAATGCCAACTCCACTAGCATCCACTTCCACTTCAAATACTTTGTCAAAACATGGCAAGACTAGAAGCGGTCGTTACATAACTTTTCTTTGATGCTCTCAAATGCTAATTGGCGCTATTACTCCAAGAATACTCCTTTTGCTTCAACAACTCGGTCATAGGAGCCATAATAGTAGAGAAATTCTTGATAAATCTTCTATAGAAAGAAGCTAAACCATGAAATGATCGTACCTCATGTATACTCGTTGGTGTTGGCCATTCTTGGATAGCCTTGATCTTTTCTTGGTCGACATGGATTCCATCTTTGGAGCACATATCCAAGGAAGACAACCTTGGGTGAGAAGAAAGAGCACTTCTCCAAGTTGGCGTAGAGCTTTTTTTCTCAAGATATACAAAACTAGCTCTATATGCTTTACATGATCATTCTCACTTCTACTATATACAAGTATGTCATCAAAGTATACAACAACACTTTCCAATCAAAGGTTTCAATACATGATTCATTAACCTCATGAAAGTAGAAGGAGCATTTGTTAGACCAAAAGGCATCACTAACCATTCATATAAGCCTTCTTTGGTTTTGAAAGCCGTTTTCCATTCATCTCCTTCACATATGCGAATTTGATGATATCCACTCTTCAAATCGATCTTTGAAAACACAACACTTCCATAAAGTTCATCTAGGAGATCCTCCAAACGTGGAATGGGAAAACGATATTTGATGGTGATTTTGTTGATGGACCTACAATCCATGCACATACGTTGAGTACCATCTTTCTTAGGAACTAGTAACACCGGAACGGCACAAGGGCTCATACTTGGACGAATTAAACCCTTTTGGAGTAGTTCATCAACTTGCTTTTGAACTTCTTGGGACTCTTTGGGGTTCATTCGGTTTGCTTGCTTGTTGGGTAATGTAGCTCCCGGAATTAGATCAATCTTATGCTCGATGTCCCTCCTTGGTGGCAAGCCGTGGGGCATGTCTTTTGGAAACAAATGACCAAATCTCCTCATCAAGGGGGTAAGCCGTGGGTGTTCAATAGTTGGGGAAGCTTGTTCCTCTTGCAAATTTGCCAAAATCAACTCCTTTTGCTCATGAAACTCATGTTGTTCTGCTTTTAGCAAGGAAACAATATTGGACTCCTTTTCTTGCTCCTTTTGTTGGGGTGGCCGAATAATAGAAGAAGGTGGCAATGGGGCCAATGTGATCTTCTTGTTGATGGTGAAGGAATAAGTGTTCATTCTTCCATCATGTGTGACGTACCTATCAAAAAGCCAAGGTCTCCCAAGCAAAATATGACAAGCATCCATAGGTACTACATCACACCATATTTGATCTTTATAACTCTTCCCAATGGATAAAGATATAAGCACACGTTTATCAATCTTTATACCCTTCGCATGACTCAACCATTGTATGTTGTAAGGAGAGGGATGAGAACTTACTTCCAACTTCAATTTTTCAACCATTATAGTAGAAGCCGCATTAGTACAACTACCACCATCAATAATGAGTGAACATACCTTCCCTTGAATCGTACATCTAGTATGGAAGATAGTTTCACGTTGCTCCAATTCGTTTGGTGTAGAAGCCACTTAATGCCCTTCTCAACACAAGTAATTCTCCATCATCCGCTTCTTCTACATTTTCCTCTTCATGACGTCATCATCCTCCTCAAGTTGCTCTTCTTCATACTCACTTTCATGGCAACTTGGTTCAACATATAAAGCACTTTGATATCCAACAAGAGAGACTACACGTTTGTTAGGACATTCGGATGCAATATGACCCTTGGCACCTAAAACATCTTCTTGGAGGTAATGTCCTTGATTCTTGGACGTGGGATTTAGGTGGGGATTTTGTGGCTGATTTTGTGGGGTTTTGCCGTAGGGTTTTGGGAGGTTGGCTGATTTTGTGGAGTTTTGTATTGTGTTTGGGTAGGTGGACGTGAGGTATAAGGTTTGGATTGTGTAGGTACGTTCTCATGGTATCTTTCCTCTTTCTTTCCTTTGCCTTTCTACTTTCAAGGCCAAAGTACTTAATTCATCCAACGATTGATAAGAATGTAACTCAACAACATTACGTATCCAATCATTCAAACCAATTAGGAAACGTACAATACTTGTGGCTCATTCTCCTTTAAATCGCAACGCCAAAGGAGATGTTCAAACTCTTTAGTATACTCTTCCACCGATTTGGATCCTTGAACAAGCTTTTGAAGTTTGACATAGTTGTCTTGGACGTAACTTTGAGGTAGAAATTTGCTTTGTAATTTGGACTTCATCTTCTCCCATGAACGTATCTTATCCTTCCCTTTTGTTTGGCGTTTCTTTTGAAGATTAGTCCACCAAATACTAGCATGCTTTCTCAACTTCAAGGCTACATACTTCACTTTTAGCTCATCATTAACTTCTTTCAAATCAAACACACGTTCAACCGTTTGAATCCAATCAAGAAATACCTCCGGATCTAAACTACCATCAAATTCAGGTATTTCAACTTTAAAATCAAAACGTTCACCTCTTCTTGAGAATGGACTAGGCGTGCCATATGAAGCATCTTGATCAACATTTAAAGACTCCTTTTGTAAAGCTCGATTCAAATCCATATAAGTCTTTAATTGTTTTTGCAACATCTCAATTTGCATCCTCATAGCGTCGGCATTCTTAGGTGAACTAGATTGAGACTCGTCCATTTGATTCAATCTTGATGTCAAATTAGAACTCTCGTGGGTAAGGGACGGATTTGGGTAGTTTTTGTGGAGCTTAAGGTTCTTTATGAATTCTTGATGAATTCTTGATGAGTTCTTGGAAGAACTCAACAATGGCGTGTGATTTGTGATGAAAACAAGGTAAAAACGATGCAAGACACACGAGATATCAACAACCTAAGCTCTGATACCACTTTTGATGCATAATGAATCAAAATAATTCATCATACACGAAATGAAAAATGGATCGTTCACAAGATGGAACTTGTGATTGTTGATTTCTCAATGAAACACACGTAATGTAGGAATTTGGAATGAAATGGATGGCTATGGACGAGAGTCTAAGACTTATGACTAAAATGACAATCAAGAGAAACAAAACAAAGCCAAGATCATACCAACAATGTAGAACCACTCGTCAAACGTGAAGAACAATGATAGAATTGAGCAACGAAGCCTTTCCAATTGCTACAGCCACACCACAATCTTCAAGAGCTCCTACTCCTCCTTTACACCACCCAAGAATGCTCAATCTTGGATTAGAAGAGGAGATTCCTCTCGAAAACCCCAAGGGAATTCGAACTCTAGCCAAAACTAGAGAGAAAACTAAAGCATATCAACTTTAGAGAGATTTGTGTTTATTTCAATATGAATGAGATGTCTTACAAGAGGCCTAAGGGGGTCTATTTATAGTAGAGGCCCTCCCTTTAGGCGTCACCTAGCTTCAAGATTAGGCCCCTTAAGGGCTTACATCATCCCACTCACATATTACATCATTTTAAAGAAAATACAATATCTCCTAAAATACAACTCCAATACTAAAGATTCAAAAGCCAAAATGTACATAAAGAATAGCTCTATCACATGGCTAAATGAGAACTTCAAGACTCTTGAGATAAGGAGCTCAAAAATCTCTTAGTGTAGGAGATACCCATGATGTCATGTGAGAAACCACTTGAAATGAGTTGTAGCATGTTTGTGATGTCTTTAAGAGCTTCTTCTTGATGCATAGAAGTATGATATGCATCAACAATACGTTGTACTTTTGTGCTTGTGATTGACTACTGGTTTTTTGGTGAAATGGGATGATAAGAAATTGTGCCTTTGTGGGTTTTTCATTGCTTTATTTTGGCTAAAAGCCTTGGGGTTATTTTGTAGAGATCGATACTTCCTAAAAAAGTGAATAATTGATATCCCTATATTTCTTTAGAAATGTGAATAATTGATATCCCTATATTTCTTTAGGTTTGGTCCATACTTCTGCCAGTTGGTAATTGCTGGATTGGAAGATGATGACAAGCCTTTTATATGCACAATGGACTCAATTGGAGCCAAGTATATATGTTCTCCTCCTTAACTTCATATGTTCTTTTATTCAGAGCCTTATCATGTGAGAATCCTATAATTCTGTTCCTTGTTTTTCCATTTTTTTGTTTTTCTTGGCTATACATAAATCTCTAGAATGCAAAAGGAAATATTAAAATGATTATATCTATCTTGCTCTTATTCGAAGCATGTTACACTATCCTCCAAGCTTAACTGGAACTTGTATGTTTCTGGCTTAGTTTACAGAGCTCCATGTGCACAAAAGCGAAAAGGGTCCTAGAGCTTAAGGTGCAAGCTTCAATTTAAAAACATGGGTTTTTTGACTCTAAAATTGCACTTGTACTAATGCTTAGAAAACATTCCTACTAATAAGTTAGGTATCGTATCAAAGAAGCGGTAATACATCGCTATAACTAAAAAAATTACTACATGCTTTGCATATTTTTGGGCTCAAGGAGATAGATGGAGGGATAAAGGAGACACACACTGATAGAGGTAAAAGGGCAACAGAAATTTTGCAAAAATATAGAAAAACCACAAAAATAAGAGGGGTTGATATCTCAGTAAGACGAACTATAGAAAGATTGTTTTAAATATCAAGAAGCGTAGGCTTTCCCTAGCAAGGTGCAACAGTATGGGCTTTGGGCTTTTTAGTAAAAAGCGCACCATGGGCGCTATTTTAAACCAAAGGTTTTTGTTTTTCTTCTTACCCTTGTAGCATAAGACCTTGCCTTTTCTTATCTCATCAGTACTGTGCTATTCTCGATGTGGAGTTAGTTGTCTTATCTCCTTCAGTAAATCGTAACTATTGAACCTTTTAACTATTATTGACTATTTTTGAATATTTATCATGTTGATATTTTGAGTAAAACAATTCTTAGAACACAAAACACCTCTGGAACTGCATTAGGCTCAAGATTGTTGTTCATTTATTTATTTATTGACGGGGTGATTTTTACTGCACTTTGCCCATAATTTTGCTGAATACAGTCTTAAGAAGTGGCATTGTTTTTCAAAGATTCATAATACGGGTATTATCTGTCTTGCATTTTCGAATTGTTTAGTGTCTTGACGTTGCCTTATGACTGAATGGCTAAACCTCATAGAGTCATCTTTGTGGACGTTAAGCCATCTTTAAATTTAAAAATGTCAATGATGCGTAACTTCTGTCCATGGATGGATTCTTGATATTTTGCTCTTTCAATTTTCATCCGAACATTATATCCCTTCGGCTAAGTTTGCTACGAGATAATCGTAAGACTTGAAGAAGTAAACACATGTTAGTTTGATGCCATCCTAGAGAAATAGGTTACTATCTTCTCTTTAGGACTTCACGATCTGTCGCCCTTTCGAATGAAACTTGTAGGTATCCAAAGACGGATGTTATGCGGCATGTATCATCATGGTATAAGTTGAAGATGTGAATGTATAGCCAAGTTGTTTGGGATATGAGGCTGGTTTGAGTTTTTGGCGTCTAGGTTAAAATGTCATTACTAGAGAGACTGGTTGTTCAATGCTTGCAGATGGTACCCATTGATTTGAATATGATCCATATCAAACCTTCGGTTCACATTTTGGCATCCGAGGGGTCAAACAAATTTAATATGAGGAAGTTCCTTCAGATTGGTGGAATTTGTTACGATGCCCGCTGAGCAAGAGTAAATGGCAACTGACAACCTGTCTTGCCTTCCAATATGATATGTTTTAGCATGCCAAGATGTATCGTTGTGCTTCCTAGGAAGTTGGATGCCGGAGTCGCTTGGAAGAACTTTACCATTTTCTTGATAGGAACCTCCAACATTGCCATTAATAGTGAAGTTTTAATATTTTAAAGCATTATGTCTATGTCATGGAGCCATTTTGGCCTTAGGATCCATGCTGAACATTCTTTTCTTTGCCAGAGTCAAGTCGTATAAGGTTGATTTTCCGACATCTTTCCATGATTTGTATTTTGAATATAAATAAACGCTTTTAATCTATTAAATGGTATATTCTAAATCCTATCTCTTCTTCTTTAAGGGTGAAATCCAAAGGATTGTCCAAGTGTTACTGTAATTTGTTGGGATTTTTCTTAAGATGAACGATAATATGATTATCCGCTACATACTAGGTACTAACCAACATATCTGTTGCACTTCAAGTACTCAAATGTTAAAAAGAATTATAATTAATAAGACTCAATGTCTTTAGCAATTGAACTTCTCACTTCTAGGGTTTACTATGTTATTTTTGTTTAGTATCCTAGATTTTAAGCTTTTCCTTTCTCGCATGCTTGAGGTTTAATTTGCATTTCTATTGCCACCCAAGGAGAGAATGAGGGGAAGCAAAATGTTGTCATGCTGAATTATATGTCAAATGAAATGCAGGAGCTTGCAAAAGATTTTGTTGTTCTTTGGGATAGCCTCTGAATCTCAGATAGTGCATGTGAGGCTATGTACAAGCCCGACTTGTTAGTTCTTTCCCTGTTTGGTTCTCTTGGAATTTTTCGCTTAACTATCAGATTTGGGGCATGAGAGTTGACATTATGTTGCTCTCATGTCGTGTCTTCTACATTGTAATTTTAGCAAGAATTGGTGTCAAATCAAACAACAAGGCTTTGCTAGCAATGAAATTAATTTTGATTTGTTTTATAATGCAGAGGCCGAGGAATTATTCGAGATAGTTTCCATGCTTTAATTGCATCGGTGACAGGATTGTTTGAGTGGTTGGGGAGGACACGTCCATCTTGTGTAAGTTGAATTTCTTCCAATCCAGACTTCAATTGTTGCAATTTCCTTGCCATTGAGTTATGATGTTGAAGAGATTGTTAGACGTGATTTTAAAATTGTATTTATGCCCACAACATGCACAATCAGTTCAACTAGGATATGTGATGTGTATATTTTCTAACTCACACCAAGCATACATTTTGGATTATTTGTAGATGTAGGGTTTAGCATGCTCCTAAATTCCTTGTATCTTCTTTTACCCAGTTCAGAGAAAAAAAAGAAAAAAAGCTTAGGCAATTTAAACCTGCACTGGCGGGATCATATTGACGGTTGTTGTTGTAGTAATAAGGCTAGGCAATAGTCCAATTTTGGTTGAAGCGTTGCTTTTTTTTTTTGGCAGATTTGTAAAAGATTTATTGATATACTTATTTTAAAAAATACATTTATCTAAAGTTTATTTGCACATATTTTGTAGGGTACATGGGAGAACTTAATTGATGGTACATGGTGATCAGATAGCAGGCAAGGATAAAGACCAACAATGAATTTCCAGGAGGTGATATTGAAGGTGGAAGGGGAGTACAATTATGGTAAGAAGAGTGCAACGAAGCTGGAGAAGATAAAGATCATAAAGATTAGTACAAATTAAGGCCTCATTCTTTTATACGGTTGGTTGTGGTGCGGTGCGGTGGAATTTGAAAAAGTGTGGTGAATTGTGGTGAGTTGTGGGGAATTATGGTGAGAATTATGGTAAGATGGAATTCTTCCAAAGGGATCAATAAGCACAAAATCACGTGTGGTTCACTCTTCTAAGGTTGAATATGAAGCACCTTATGCACGGAGTAAGCATTCCAACAAGAAGAATGGGAAGAAAGTTCAAAAAGATTTCTTACCATCCGATTACAAAGGTGACTCCATCAACAATCTTGAAGGAGTTAAGCAAGGGAGCATGGATGTACTTGATTATACAATAGAGTTCAAGTGGCAATTATGGAAGAATGGCCTTAAGGAGGACGATCCACGCATTTTGGTATACTACCTTCTTGGTCTTAATGAATATATTCAGCGTGTTGTTATAGATCAACCTCACATTAGTTTGGAGGAGTTAAGTTCTTTGGCTCTTGATTTTGAAGAACAAGCAAAGAGTAAAGAGCTTAGGGATAAAACCCACACACGTCACAAACCTTCCAAATCAACCCCACAACATCACGCCAAAGGCATTCAAATCCAGCCCCATATTCGTCCCAAACCTGTTGTCCATCACTACACAAAACAACCTCCACAAGATCAACCCTCATCCATTCCCAAACCCCACGTCCAAGAACAAGCGCCCATAGCCCCAAGGGGTTGTTATCATTGCCAAAGTTTAGGTCACATTGAATTGGAGTGTCCTAACAAGAAAGAAGTGCCTTCGGAAGGGTACCAAACACATGATAACAAAGCATTTGAGGAGGAAAAGGAAGAGGAAGTTGGCATTGACATGAAAGGAGAAGAATTTGAGGTTGACGCAAAAGAAGAAGAAATTGGGATTGATGCATATGAGGTGGAGAACAAAGAGGAAGAAAAGGTAGAAGAGGAGCATATGGAAAAGTGGCTTGTGACAAAAGAAGCAAGTGTGGCGTATGAACATCCACAAAGAGAGTGCAAGATCTCTCATTATACCAACGAAGGAGAAGTATGTTCATTGAACCAAGAAAAGGAAAGTTGTGCCTCCTATGGATATATTGTTGTCCTTACGCAAAGGTTAAGCCATGACAATTTCAATCCAAGAAGTTTAGTAAGTCTTTGCTTTTACAAAATTTGCAAAGATTCTTTATATTGCAAAATTACTTCTATGGATTCCTGTCATACTTTGTTGGAAGGACCAAAGTTACTTGATAGGAATATCATGCCTCTTGATGCATCTTTACTTCCATCTTACACCACACGGCCTAAGAAGGAAGAAAGCCAACTTGTGTCGATCAAGAAGATGGAGTATCGAGGGAATAAAGAATATAAGGATCCTATCCTTATACATTTGGAGAAGAATGAAATGGGTCGAAGTATCCATCACATTTTGAATCTTCCCACGAAGCATATCTTCCATGAGCATCCAAAAGATATCTACTCAGATCACTTGGTTGAAAGGCCGAAAATTCGAAAGGATGAAATAGCCCAAGTCGTCAAAGTGCAATGTTTCATGCTAAATGACAAGGGTAAAGTGGTAAGAATAGACTTGGGAAGTGAGAAGCAACATGAACAACCCACGTTCACAGTGAAGAAACGCAAGTCCAAGTCTTATTGTGTTCGAGAATTGATCGGAAGGAAGTTTAAGAAGTTCATCAAAGGAATCTATGATGACTTAAAAGCTTTCAAGAAGAAAGTCTTTATGAAGAAGGCAAGTGAGAGTTTATTTTCCAAAGTTTGAGGGCAAACTTTTTCAATCGGGGGTGTATGATGCATAATTGATGGCCTTATGCATCAAGGAGACATTCCATACTCACCAAGAAGAAAGAAGAGCTCAAGTCTCACATATCTCTCTACCTGGAAGGGATCAATTCATGTGATCGAATACTTTTGCTCCTTAATTCAAGGACCATGAAGCTACTAAGAAAGACGTCCAAAGGTGGATTAATCTACATTCCAAGAGCTTTCACATGGTTCAAGAATCTTTAGATTTGGTTGAGAATCAAACGAGTTATCAATATTTGTAATATAGTTTAGTTCATTGTTTTCTTTATGATGTAATCATTAGAGTAGATGATGTAAGCCCTAAGGAGTTATCAACATTGTGTTTTCTCTTTAGCTTGTGTGCTAGAATTGGTTCTCTTGAGGGAGAGTCTTTTGAATCTCTTCTTCTATTCTAAGATTGGTTATCTTAGATGATCATAGGAAGAGTTGGAGGATTCTAGGAGTGGTGAATTTGTATCTCCTTAGAAGATCCCAAGCCGTTTATCATTCGATCAAACGATTCATTCTTGTCGTAAGTTTCAATCTATTCTTTTGAATCTTTTGATTTCCATTTCATTTTCATTCCATTCTTTTCCATACCAACCAGAATACATCCCCACTCATTCGTTCATCCATCCATCCATTCATCCATCATCCATTATTCATTCATTTACACTCCATTTCCATCTTTATTCATTCATTCTTGTGATCAAGAATCAATCTATCCAACCCCATAGATCCTTATATTGTTGTGTAATGTGATCATCCTTGATCCCATTATACATCAAAATTGGTATCGGAGCCTAGGAGATTGATTCTTGTGGTTCTTGATATCATCTTTTTCAATCTTTTCACCACAAATCCATCCCCCACCATCCCACCATTCTCACGCCACCCATAAGTTCTTCCAAGAACTCATCAAGAACTCATAAAGAATCATAAACTCTACAAAAAAACCTCAAACCTAGCCTAAACACATTCCCTATTTCGTCCCCTACATTCCCCACTAAACCATGAGTCTTTCTTGAAGTCTTTCTTCATCAAGATTCATATTCTATGGCTTACAAAAGATATTTCATGAATTCACCAAGTGAATTGAAACGCTTGGAGCAACAAATTGATGATCTTACCAAACAAATGGAAGTATTTGGGATCCTTCAAAAGGGAGGATCAAGAAGCGCTTGTTCACGTAAGGTTTACCCCTATGAAGTTGAATATGAAGCATCTTATGAATGGAGTAAATGTTCAAGCAAGAAGAATGGATATAATGTTCATGAAGAGTTCTTGCCATACAAATACAAAGGAGATTACATCAACAAGCTTGAAATAATGGAGCAAGGGAGCAAGGACGTGGTTGAATATACCATAGAATTCAGACGACAACTACGGAAGTATGGCCTTAAGGAGGATGATCCACACGTTTTGGTATGTTACACTCTTGGTCTTACGGAAACTTGAAAGAGTTAAGTTCTTTAGCTCTTGATGTTGAAATTCAAGTAAAGAGTAAAGAACTCTTGGACAAAACCCGTACACAAGAAAGAGCTACAAAACTGCCCCTAAACCACCTCACACCTACTATCCAAAGCACCTCAAATCAGCCCATAAACCTCCCCGTTCCTATTTGATGCATAATTGATGGCCGTATGCATCAAGGAGACATTCCATACTCACCTAGAAGAAAGAAGAGCTCAAGTCTCACATATCTCTCTACCTGGAAGGGATCAACTCATGTGATCGAATACTTTTGCTCCTTAATTCAAGGACCATGAAGCTACTAAGAAAGACGTCCAAAGGTGGATTAATCTACATTCCAAGAGCTTTCATATGGTTCAAGAATCTTTAGATTTGGTTGAGAATCAAAGGAGTTATCAATATTTGTAATATAGTTTAGTTCATTGTTTTCTTTATGATGTAATCATTAGAGTAGATGATGTAAGCCCTAAGTGGCCCATTTCTTGTTTTGTACACGCCATAAGGAGGGCTTGTAACTATAAATACCCCCCTTAGGGTGCCTTGTAATTCATAATTCATATTAGAAGTACAATCAAACACTTGGTGTTTTCTCTCTAGCTTTTGTGCTATTCTTTTCGTTTCTCTTTAGGGAGTTTCGAAGTTATCCCCTTCTTCTATTCAAGGGTGGCATCCTTGATGGTGAAAGGAAGGAATTGAAGAGTTCTTTGAGGTGGTGTGGCTGTATCCTCATCGATCCTTTAAAAGCTAAATCTATCCAACTATCCATTCCCTTCGTTCATTCAGCTACATTCATCCAACCTCACGTCATTCATCAAGAATTATTCATCCATCCAACGATTCTTCATCCGTTCATCAAGAATTCAACAAGAATTCATCAAGCACCCAACAAGAAGCATTCGTTCTTCTTCAACACGTCCAAGCGTCAACAAACGTGCATCCATTCAAACGCTTCATTCGTTCATTATCATTCATCATTCGTCCATTTCTTTCTTTGGTAAACGATTTCACTATCTTTCGTTTATCATTCATCGTTTTTCCATTCATTCTTTTGGACTAAGAGTTGGGATTCTTACCTCGTTCTTAAAGATCCTGAATTCTTGTGTAGTGTGATCATTCCTTGGTCTCATTATACATCAAAATTGGTATCAGAGCTTAGGAGTTTGAATCTCTTAGTTCTTGAAACAATCTTTTTACAATCTTTCCCTCTCCCACACATTCCCCATCACCCCTACCATCACACGTCCATCACAAAAATTCATCCTCCATCCCACGTCCCCACTAAACTCCACAAAGAACCCGTGAGCCCAAACACAAATCCAACCAATTCCCCCTCACGTCCCTTCTATGCTAATCATCCTACCATGAGTTTCTTGCGAACTTTTGAATCAATATAGGTTCTAATGGATTGCAAAAGGTCTAGCAAGAATTCCCAACGTGAGCTACAATGCTTGAAGCAACAAATTGATGATCTTGCCAAGCAAATGGAAGAATGTGGAATTCTTCCAAAGGGATCAAGAAGCACAAAATCACGTGTGGTTCACTCTTCTAAGGTCAATATGAAGCACCTTATGCACGAGTAAGCATTCCAAGAAGAATGGGAAGAAAGTTCAAGCATTTCTTACCATCCGACATAAAGGTGACTCCATCAACAATCTTGAAGGAGTTAAGCAAGGAGCATGGATGTACTTGATTATACAATAGAGTTCAAGTGGCAATTATGGAAGAATGGCCTTAAGGAGGACGATCCACGCATTTTGGTATACTACCTTCTTGGTCTTAATGAATCTATTCGTGTTGTTATAGATCAACCTCACATTAGTTCGAGGAGTTAAGTTCTTTAGCTCTTGATTTCAAGAACAAGCAAAGAGTAAAGAGCTTAGGATAAAACCCACACACGTCACAAACCTTCCAAATCAACCCCACAACATCACGCCAAAGGCATTCAAATCCAGCCCCATATTCGTCCCAAACCTGTTGTCCATCACTACACAAAACAACCTCCACAAGATCAACCCTCATCCATTCCCAAACCCCACGTCCAAGAACCAGCGGCCATAGCCCCAAGGAGTTGTTATCATTGCCAAAGTTTAGGTCACATTGAATTGGAGTGTCCTAACAAGAAAGAAGTGCCTTCGGAAGGGTACCAAACACATGATAACAAACCATTTGAGGAGGAAAAGGAAGAGGAAGTTGGCATTGACATGAAAGGAGAAGAATTTGAGGTTGACGCAAAAGAAGAAGAAATTGGGATTGATGCATATGAGGAGGAGAACAAAGAGGAAGAAAAGGTAGAAGAGGAGCATATGGAAAAGTGGCTTGTGACAAAAGAAGCAAGTGTGGCGTATGAACATCCACAAAGAGAGCGCAAGATCTCTCATTATACCAACAAAGGAGAAGTATGTTCATTAAACCAAGAAAAGGAAAGTTGTGCCTCCTATGGATATATCGTTGTCCTTACGCAAAGGTTAAGCATGACAATTTCAATCCAAGAAGTTTAGTAAGTCTTTGCTTTTACAAAATTTGCAAAGATTCATTATATTGCAAAATTACTTCTATGGATTCCTGTCATACTTTGTTGCAAGGACCAAAGTTGCTTGATAGGAATCTCATGCCTCTTGATGCATCTCTACTTCCATCTTACACCACACGGCCTAAGAAGGAAGAAAGCCAACTTGTGTCGATCAAGAAGATGGAGTATCGAGGGAATAAAGAATATAAGGATCCTATCCTTATACATTTGGAGAAGGATGAAATGGGTCCAAGTATCCATCACATTTTGAATCGTCCCACGAAGCATATCTTTCATGAGCATCCAAAAGATATCTACTCATATCACTTGGTTGAAAGGCTGAAAATTCGAAAGGATGAAATAGCCCAAGTCGTCAGAGTGCAATGTTTCATGCTAAATGACAAGGGTAAAGTGGTAAGAATAGACTTGGGAAGTGAGAAGCAACATGAACAACCCACGTTCACGGTGAAGAAATGCAAGTCCAAGTCTTATTGTGTTCGAGAATTGATCGGAAGAAAGTTTAAGAAGTTCATCAAAGGAATCTATGATGACTTCAAAGCTTTCAAGAAGAAAGTCTTTGTGAAGAAGGCAAGTGAGAGTTGATTTTCCAAAGTTTGAGGGCAAACTTTTTCAACCGGGGGTGTATGATGCATAATTGATGGCCTTATGCATCAAGGAGACATTCCATACTCACCTAGAAGAAAGAAGAGCTCAAGTCTCACATATCTCTCTACCTGGAAGGGATCAATTCATGTGATCGAATACTTTTGCTCCTTAATTCAAGGACCATGAAGCTACTAAGAAAGACGTCCAAAGGTGGATTAATCTACATTCCAAGAGCTTTAATATGGTTCAAGAATCTTTAGATTTGGTTGAGAATCAAACGAGTTATCAATATTTGTAATATAGTTTAGTTCATTGCTTTCTTTATGATGTAATCATTAGAGTAGATGATGTAAGCCCTAAGGAGTTATCAACATTGTGTTTTCTCTTTAGCTTGTGTGCTAGAATTGGTTCTCTTGAGGGAGAGTCTTTTGAATCTCTTCTTCTATTCTAAGATTGGCTATCTTAGATGGTGATAGGAAGAGTTGGAGGATTCTAGGAGTGGTGAATCTGTATCTCCTTAGAAGATCCCAAGCCGTTTATCATTCGATCAAACGATTCATTCTTGTTGTAAGTTTCAATCTATTCTTTTGAATCTTTTGATTTCCATTGCATTTTCATTCCATTCTTTTCCATACCAACCAGAATACATCCCCACTCATTTATTCATCCATCCATCCATTCATCCATCATCCATTATTCATTCATTTACACTCCATTTCCATCTTTATTCATTCATTCTTGTGATCAAGAATCAATCTATCCAACCCCATAGATCCTTATATTGTTGTGTAATGTGATCATCCTTGATCCCATTATACATCAAAATTGGTATCAGAGCCTAGGAGATTGATTCTTGTGGTTCTTGATATCATCTTTTTCAATCTTTTCACCACAAATCCTTCCCCCACCATCCCACCATTCTCACGCCACCCATAAGTTCTTCCAAGAACTCATCAAGAACTCATAAAGAACCATAAACTCAACAAAAAAACCTCAAACCTAGCCTAAACACATTCCTCATTTCGTCCCCTACATTCCCCACTAAACGATGAGTCTTGCTTGAAGTCTTTCTTCATCAAGATTCATATTCTATGGCTTACAAAAGATCTTACATGAATTTACCAAGTGAATTGAAACGCTTGGAGCAACAAATTGATGATCTTACCAAACAAATGGAAGTATTTGGGATCCTTCAAAAGGGAGGATCAAGAAGCACTTGTTCACGTAAGGTTTATCTCTATGAAGTTGAATATGAAGCATCTTATGAATGGAGTAAATGTTCAAGCAAGAAGAATGGATATAATGTTCAAGAAGAGTTCTAAACATACAAATACAAAGGAGATTACATCAACAAGCTTGAAATAATGGAGCAAGGGAGCAAGGACGTGGTTGAATATACCATAGAATTCAGACGGCAACTACGGAAGTATGGCCTTAAGGAGGATGATCCACACGTTTTGGTATGTTACACTCTTGGTCTTAATGATTATATTTGGTTTGTTGTTGTACATCAATCTTACGCAAACTTGAAAGAGTTAAGTTCTTTAGCTCTTGATGTTGAAATTCAAGTAAAGAGTAAAGAACTCTTGGACAAAACTCGTACACAAGAAAGAGCTACAAAACTGCCCCTAAACCACCTCACACCTACTATCCAAAGCACCTCAAATCAGCCCATAAACCTCCCCGTTCCTATTTGATGCATAATTGATGGCCGTATGCATCAAGGAGACATTCCATACTCACCTAGAAGAAAGAAGAGCTCAAGTCTCACATATCTCTCTACCTGGAAGGGATCAACTCATGTGATCGAATACTTTTGCTCCTTAATTCAAGGACCATGAAGCTACTAAGAAAGACGTCCAAAGGTGGATTAATCTACATTCCAAGAGCTTTCATATGGTTCAAGAATCTTTAGATTTGGTTGAGAATCAAAGGAGTTATCAATATTTGTAATATATTTTAGTTCATTGTTTTCTTTATGATGTAATCATTAGAGTAGATGATGTAAGTCCTAAGTGGCCCATTTCTTGTTTTGTACACGCCATAAGGAGGGCTTGTAACTATAAATACCCCCCTTAGGGTGCCTTGTAATTCATAATTCATATTAGAAGTACAATCAAACACTTGGTGTTTTCTCTCTAGCTTTTGTGCTAGTCTTTTCGTTCCTCTTGAGGGAGTTTCGAAGTTATCCCCTTCTTCTATTCAAGCGTGGCATCCTTGATGGTGAAAGGAAGGAATTGAAGAGTTCTTTGAGGTGGTGTGGCTGTATCTTCATCGATCCTTCAAAAGCCAAATCTATCCAACTATCCATTCCCTTCGTTCATTCAGCTACATTCATCCAACCTCACGTCATTCATCAAGAATTGTTCATCCATCCAACGATTCTTCATCCGTTCATCAAGAATTCAACAAGAATTCATCAAGCACCCAACAAGAAGCATTCGTTCTTCTTCAACACATCCAAGCTTCAACAAACGTGCATCCATTCAAACGCTTCATTCGTTCATTATCATTCATCACTCGTCCGTTTCTTTCTTTGGTAAACGATTTCACTATCTTTCGTTTATCATTCATCCTTTTTCCATTCATTCTTTTGGACTAAGAGTTGGGATTCTTATCTCGTTCTTAAAGATCCTGAATTCTTGTGTAGTGTGATCATTCCTTGGTCTCATTATACATCACTATTGTCCAAGACGAGGAAATCTTTGACCAAAGTACAAGTTCATCTTGCCAAAGTTTTGATCATGTTGAAAGTGTATGTCAAACGTCATCCTATGAGCAACCAGAATTTGAAAGTGAATCATTTGATGTATTAGACGTGTATGAGGATGTTCATGAAGTATGTGATAACCTTGGCACGAGTGAGGAAGTTAATGTAGTATGTAGCGTGCCTAAAGATAAGTTTAAAGTGTATGACAATCCATTGTATGAGGAGAATAATAATGAGTTTCGAGTATATGACAACCCATTGTATGAGGAGGAAGGCGTGAATGAAGAAGTTGAATTTGTAGAATGTGATGTTTTTGTTGAAAATGACCAAGTTCAAGAAGTATGTAGTAGCATGGCTAACGAAGTAAATGAGGTACATATAGAGGAGGATCTTGAAGTAGAGGAAGTAGAAGAATTGAATGGAGAAGAGCTATGTGATGAAATATGTTCATTGATCCAAGAAGGAGAAAGTTGTCCCATCATTGACGTTGACATTGATCTTGACCAAGATATTAGCCTCGCTACAATAAATGTCCAAGAATTGCAAATGAAGAGCTATTCACACCATGGCAATGATCTTCATATGGATCCAAGAAGTTTAGTAAGTCTTGCTTTTTATAAGATTTGCAAAAATTCATTATATTGTAATATTACTTCTATGGATTCTAGTTATACTTTGTTGGAAGAATCAAAATTGTATGATAGGAGTATGATGCTCCAAGAGGCGTCCTTATTACCAACTTGTGTCTCACGGCTCAAGGAGGATCAAAGTACTCTTATGACACTTATGGAGAATAAGTATCATGAATTTGAAGAACCAAGGAGTCTCATTCTTACACCAATGAAGGTTGGAAACCGTGAGCCTATAAAGGATCAAGATCCTATGCAATCACTTGTTCTCATTTGTGAATATTTGGATGAAAGACAAGCACCATCAACAAGAGACCTCTCTCACTTATCTCTTTGGGTACGTTTCTCTTCTATGAGTATTATCATGCATCAAAGGCTGCCACCAAATCCTATGATTCATCACCGAATGGTCTATGCAAAGGATCAAGCGCAATTTTCATTCCATTCTTTTCCATACCAACCAAAATACATCCCCACTCATTCGTTCATCCATCCATCCATTCATCCATCATCCATTAATCATTCATTTACACTCCATTTCCATCTTTATTCATTCATTCTTGTGATCAAGAATCAATCTATCCAACCCCATAGATCCTTATATTGTTGTGTAATGTGATCATCCTTGATCCCATTATACATCAAAATTGGTATCAGAGCCTAGGAGATTGATTCTTGTGGTTCTTGATATCATCTTTTTCAATCTTTTCACCACAAATCCATCCCCCACCATCCCACCATTCTCACGCCACCCATAAGTTCTTCCAAGAACTCATCAAGAACTCATAAAGAACCATAAACTCAACAAAAAAACCTCAAACCTAGCCTAAACACATTCCTCATTTCGTCCCCTACATTCCCCACTAAACCATGAGTCTTGCTTGAAGTCTTTCTTCATCAAGATTCATATTCTATGGCTTACAAAAGATCATTCATGAATTCACCAAGTGAATTGAAACGCTTGGAGCAACAAATTGATGATCTTACCAAACAAATGGAAGTATTTGGGATCCTTCAAAAGGGAGGATTAAGAAGCACTTGTTCACGTAAGGTTTACTCCTATGAAGTTGAATATGAAGCATCTTATGAATGGAGTAAGTGTTCAAGCAAGAAGAATGGATATAATGTTCAAGAAGAGTTCTTTCCATACAAATACAAAGGAGATTACATCAACAAGCTTGAAACAATGGAGCAAGGAAGCAAGGATGTGGTTGAATATACCATAGAATTCAGACGGCAACTACGGAAGTATGGCCTTAAGGAGGATGATCCACACGTTTTGGTATGTTACACTCTTTATCTTAATGATTACAATTGGTGTGTTGTTGTACATCAATCTTACGCAAACTTGAAAGAGTTAAGTTCTTTAGCTCTTGATGTTGAAATTCAAGTAAAGAGTAAAGAACTCTTGGACAAAACCCGTACACAACAAAGACCTACAAAACAGCCCCTAAACCACGTCACACCTACTATCCAAAGCACCTCAAATCAGCCTATAAACCTCCCCGTTCCTATTTGATGCATAATTGATGGCCTTATGCATCAAGGAGACATTCCATACTCACCTAGAATGATGTAGATTTGGTTCCAAACCTACATCATGGAAGTCAAATACTTAGCTACATTGACAAAGAGCTTGAAACTATCACATTTGGTCTACATTCGAATGGTCTTAACCATGAATGAGTGATGATTTGCTCTCTAACTCAAGAACCATGAAGCTACCAAGGAAAGTGTCCTAGAGTGAAATGTTCTACATTCCAAGAGCTTTCTAATGGTTCAAGAATCTTTAAATTTGGTTAAGTATAGAGCAAGTTATCATCATTTGTAATCTAGCTTAGTTCATTGTTTTCTTTATGATGTAATCATTAGAGTAGATGATGTAAGCCCTAAGTGGTTCATTTCTTGTTTTGTACACGCCTAAGGGGGGCCTCTACTAGTATAAATAGACCCCTTAGGGTGCCTTGTACATTCATTCATTCATAAATCAAATACAAGTAAACACATGATGTTTTTCTCTCTAGTTTTGTGCTAGTCATTCTCGTTTCTCTTGAGGGAGAACGAAACTATCTCCCTTCTTCTATCCAAGGTTGGCATCCTTGGTGGTGATAGGAAGGAATTGAAGATCTCTTGAAGTTGGTGTGCCTTTATCCTTCCAAGAAGCTTCAAGTCGCCATTGTTGTTCATTCATCCAAACGTTCGTTCATCCATTTCGTCCATCATCAACGTTTTGGTAACCATTTCCCATAGTTCTTTCCATCTTTTTTATCCATTTTCATTCCAATTTTCGAACCTTAAGAACTTTGAGAAGCAAGATTCTTATCTTGGTTTTTAAAGATCCTTAGCTTTTGTATAATTTGATCATCCTTGGTCTCATTATACATCAAAATTGGTATCAGAGCTTAGGAGATTGATTCTCTTATTTCTTGATCCATCTTTTCACCATCTTTCCATCAAAAATCCATCCCCACCATCCCACCATCATCACGCCACCAACGTTCTTCCAAGAACTCATCAAGAACTCAACAAGAACCCATCAAGAACTCATAAAGAACCATCAACTCCACAAAAAAACCCATAGCCCAAACACAATCCGCCCAAACACAAACCGTGAATCTTGCAATCTTTTTGCACCAAGATAGATCAAGATGGACGATTCTAGTACGTCCACACCTACACCAACGGAATCCCAAGAAGATGTTGAAGCTTTGAAGAAAAGAATCACCTATCTCAACGATCAACTTAAGAGATACATGCATCTACAACATAGGGTGAACCGTGGAGATAGTGAGATTAATGAAATTGATGAAGAAGTGCCTCAAAGACGTCCCCCAAGGGAGGAACGTTTCGACTTCAAAGTGGAGATCCCCGAATTTGACGGTAATCTTGATCCTGAAAACTTTTTAGATTGGATGCAAACCGTTGAACGTGTATTTGATCTTAAGGAGGTCCAAGACGAAAAGAAGGTCAAATATGTGGCTATTAAATTGCGAAAACATGCGTCCATTTGGTTGACTAATTTGCAAAAGAAGAGGCAACTACAAGGGAAGGACAAGATCAAAGTATGGATCAAAATGAAGAAGAAGTTGCAACAAAAGTTCCTACCACCAAGTTATCTCCAAGATAATACAAATTGCAACGTTTGGTCCAAGGGAGCAAAAGTGTTGAGGAGTACACAAAGGAATTCGAGCATATTCTTTGGCGTTGTGATCTCCAAGAGGATGAACCTCACACTTTGGTACGTTTTCTATATGGTCTAAATGATTGGATTCGTAACATTGTTGAATTACATCCTTACCAATCTTTGGACGAAATGAGTTCTTTGGCCTTTGATGTAGATTTGGTTCCAAACCTACATCATGGAAGTCAAATACTTAGCTACATTGACAAAGAGCTTGAAACTATCGCATTTGGTCTACATTCGAATGGTCTTAACCATGAAGGAGTGATGATTAGCTCTCTAACTCAAGAACCATGAAGTTACCAAAGAAAGTGTCCAAGAGTGAAATGTTCTACATTCCAAGAGCTTTCTAATGGTTCAAGAATCTTTAAATTTGGTTAAGTATAGAGCAAGTTATCATCATTTGTAATCTAGCTTAGTTCATTGTTTTCTTTATGATGTAATCATTAGAGTAGATGATGTAAGCCCTAAGTGGCTCATTTCTTGTTTTGTACACGCCTAAGGGGGCCTCTACTAGTATAAATAGACCCCTTAGGGTGCCTTGTAATTCATTCATTCATAAATCAAGTACAAGTAAACACATGATGTTTTTCTCTCTAGTTTTGTGCTAGTCATTCTCGTTTCTCTTGAGGGAGAACGAAACTATCTCCCTTCTTCTATCCAAGGTTGGCATCCTTGGTGGTGATAGGAAGGAATTGAAGATCTCTTGAAGGTGGTGTGCCTTTATCCTTCCAAGAAGCTTCAAGTCGCCATTGTTGATCATCCAAGCAAACGATCGTTCATCCATCTCGTCCATCATCAAACTTTTGGTAACCATTTCCCATAGTTCTTTTCCATCTTTCCATTCATTTCGATCCCATTTTCGAACCTTAAGAACTTTGAGAAGCAAGATTCTTATCTTGGTTTTTAAAGATCCTTAGCTTTTGTTTAATTTGATCATCTTTGGTGTCATTATACATCAAAATTGGTATCAGAGCTTAGGAGATTGATTCTCTTAGTTCTTGATCCATCTTTTCACCATCTTTCCATCAAAAATCCATCCCGATCATCCCACCATCATCACGCCACCAAAGTTCTTCCAAGAACCCATCAAGAACTCATAAAGAACCATCAACTCCACAAAAAAACCCATAGCCCAAACACAATCCGTCCAAACACAAACCCATCTCGTCCTTTACCCATCCAAATCCCCTAAACCGTGAACCTTGCAATCTTTTGCACCAAAGATTGATCAAGATGAAGGATTCTAGCACATCCGCACCTACTCCAATGGAACCCCAAGAAGATGTTGAAGCTTTGAAGAGAAAAATCACCAATCTCAACGATCAACTTAAGAGATACATGCATCTACAACATAGGGTGAACCGTGGAGATAGTGAAATCAATGAAAGTGATGAAGAAGTGCCTCAAAGACATCCCCCAAGGGAGGAACGTTTCGACTTCAAAGTGGAGATCCCCGAATTTGACGGTAATCTTGATCCGGAAAACTTTTTAGATTGGATGAAAACCGTAGAACGTGTTTTTGATCTTAAGGAGGTCCAAGATGAAATGAAGGTCAAATATGTGGCTCTTAAACTGCGAAAACATGCGTCCATTTGGTGGACCAATTTGCAAAAGAAGAGGCAAGCTAAAGGCAAGGACAAGATAAGAACGTGGGATAAGATGAGAAAGAAGCTCCAAGAGAAGTTTCTACCACCAAGTTATCTCCAAGATAACTACTACAAGTTACAACGTTTGGTCCAAGGGAGCAAAAGTGTTGAGGAGTACACAACGGAATTCGAGCATATTCTTTGGCGTTGTGATCTGCAAGAGGGTGAACCTCAAACTTTGGTACGTTTTCTATATGGTCTAAATGATTGGATTCGTAACATTGTTGAATTACATCCTTACCAATCTTTGGACGAATTGAGTTCTTTGGCCTTAAAGGTAGAAAGGCAAAGAAAGGAAAGAGGAAAAGAAAATGTGACCAAGTACCAAACCTCATACAAACCCCCACAAAACACACGCCCATACAATCCATCACAAAAACCCACATTCCCCACAAAACAACCAAACACAAGAGCACCACAAAATCAACCCCCATCCATTCCCAAACCCCACGTCCAAGAACCAAAACCCCTAGCCCCAAGAAGGTGTTTTCGTTGTCAAGGTTTAGGACATTATGCTTCGGAGTGTCCTAACAAAAGGGTAGTATCTTTGGTGGAATATCAAAGTGCTTTGTATGTAGAACCGGAGTATCATGAGAATGAACATGAGAAAGAAGTAGAAAGTGACGTGAATGAGGAAGAGGAGGTAGAAGAGGCCGATGAAGGAGAAATGCTAGTAGTAAGAAGGGCCTTAAGTGTTGCTAGTGTCCCAAACGAGCTAGAACAAAGGGAGAACATCTTTCACACAAGATGTACTATCCAAGGCAAGGTGTGTTCTCTTATCATTGATGGAGGAAGTTGCACTAATGCCGCTTCTACAACCATGGTGAACAAACTACAATTGGAGGTTAGTCCACACCCATCCCTTTACACCATTCAATGGCTAAGTCATGGGAAGGGAATTCGAGTGGTTCATCGTGTTCTTGTAAGTCTTTCTATTGGTAGAAACTACAAAGACTCTATTTGGTGTGATGTAATCCCAATGGATGCTTGTCATATTTCAAGAAGGCCGAACATCATGAATTTCAAGAGCATAAAGATCTTATTCTTGCAAACTTGGAGGAGGAAGAAGCGACCCTAACTATTGAGAATGCACGACTTCACCCTCTTTTGGAACGTTTCAAACACTTGTTCCCAAAAGAGATGCCCAAGGGATTACCTCCAAGAAGAGAAATTGACCACAAGATTGATCTAGTTCCGGGTTCTATGCTCCCCAACAAACCGGCCTACCGAATGAATCCAAAAGAAGCTTAAGAAGTACAAAGGCAAGTAGATGAGCTTTTATCCAAAGGCTTGGTGCGTGAAAGCATGAGTCCATGTGCCGTTCCGGTCTTACTTGTGCCCAAGAAAGATGGCTCTCAAAGAATGTGTATGGATTGTCGAGCCATAAACAAAATCACAATCAAGTATAGATTCCCAATCCCACGCCTTGAGGATTTACTTGATGAGCTACATGGAAGTGTTGTGTTCTCTAAAGTTGATTTGAGGAGTGGATATCATCAAATAAGGATTCATGAAGGAGATGAGTGGAAAACGACATTCAAAACCAAGGAAGGTTTATAAGAGTGGCTTATGATGCCATTTGGTCTTACAAATGCACCATCTACCTTTATGCGCTTAATGAATCATGTATTGAAGCCTCTTATTGGCAAATGTGCTGTAGTTTACTTTGATGATATTCTTGTATATAGTAGAAGTGAAAGAGAACATGTGAAGCATCTAGAGTTGGTCATGTACATCTTGGAGAAGGAGAAGCTATACGCCAATTTGGAGAAATGACATTTCTTCTCATCCAAGATTGTGTTCCTTGGATATGTTCTTTCACAAAAAGGAATACAAGTCGACAAGGAGAAGGTGAAAGCTATTCAAGAGTGGCCTACACCAAAGTCCATTCATGAGGTACGAAGTTTTCATGGTTTAGCATCTTTCTATAGAAGGTTTATAAAGAACTTTAGCTCCATTCTTGCACCTATGACCGAATTGTTGAAAGGAAAGGAGTTTACATGGACTAGAGGTGCTAATGAAGCGTTTGAAGTGATTAAGGAAAAATTGTGTCATGCACCTATTCTTGCTTTACCATGTTTTGACAAAGTGTTTGAAGTTGAAGTGGATGCAAGTGGAGTAGGAATTGGAGCCGTCCTAACCTAAGAAGGCCGCCCCATTTCTTACTTTAGTGAGAAGTTGAATGAAGCTAAGAGGAAGTATATCACCTATGATAAGGAGTTCTATGCCATTATAATAGCTCTTGAACATTGGAGACATTATCTTCTAAGTGGTGAATTCATCTTACATAGTGATCATGAGGCTCTTAAGTTCATCCAAGGGCAACACAAGTTAAACCCAAGGCATGCTAAATGGGTGGAGTATATGCAAGCATTCCACTTTGTGATCAAACATAAAGCGGGACATCTTAACAAAGGAGCGGATGCTTTGTCAAGAAGGTACTTACTTACTCATGTTTTAGATTCAAGAGTCCTTGGTTTTGAGCATATTAAAGAGTTGTATGAAAATGATGAGGATTTCAAGGAGGTTTATGAGCTTTGTAAGAAGCACCCTCATCAACTTTTCCATATTGAAAATGGGTTTCTCTTCAAAGGGACTCAACTTTGTATTCCTAAAAATAGCATTCGAGAGTTGTTGATCATGGAGGTCCATGGAGGATCCTTGGCGGGTCAATTTGGAATTGAAAAGACCTACCTTATGATGAAGGAGCATTATTTTTGGCCAAGCATGATTAAAGATGTTGAGCATATGGTAAAGAGATGTAATACTTGCAATATCGCCAAGGCATATGCTTTACCAAAAGGGTTGTATACTCCTTTGCCCATTCCACATCATCCATGGGAAGACGTGAGCTTAGACTTCGTTGTTGGTCTACCACGAACACAAAGAGGCAAGGATTCTATTATGGTGGTCGTTGATAGATTTTCCAAGATGGCTTATTTTATTCCATGCCATACTACTAATGATGCTACTAAGGTTGCAAATCTTTATTTTGAAGAAATAGTGAAACTACATGGCATTCCAAAGACCATGGTAAGTGATCGAGATTCCAAGTTCCTTAGTCATTTTTGGCTTACTTTATGGAAGAAGCTTGGTACAACCTTGAAGTTTAGCACCGCATGTCATCCACAAACGGATGGACAAACGAAGTGACTAATCGAACTTTGGGAGCTCTTCTTCGGATATCGGTGAGTAAAGACAAGAAGGGTTGGGATACTCTTCTATGTCATGCTGAATTTGCCTTCAATCGAAGTCCAAGTAAAGCCACAGGGTTGTCACCTTTTCAAGTTGTTTATGGAAGGAACCCTCTCCAACCTATGGATCTCACGCCCATCTCTACATCAACAAAGTTTAGTTTTGAAGCTAACAGAAGGGTGGAAGAGATTAAGAAGCTACATGAGGAGGTTCGAGCTAAAATTGAGAAGTATACCTCAAGTCTATCAAGTAGGGTGAATAAATCAAGGAAGAAGGTTGTATTTGAGCCGGGAGACCTTGTTTGGATTCACTTGAAGAAAGAAAGATTTCCTTCTAAAAGGAAAGGTAAGCTTGCACCAAGAGGAGATGGTCCTTATAAAGTTTTGGAGAAGATTGGTGATAACGCTTATAAATTGCAACTTGGAGAAGACTATGAAGGGAGTTGCACTTTTAATGTGAGTGATCTCAACCCCTTTTATGGAGATATTGGAGAACTTCCTAGTTTGAGGACAAACTCTTTTCAACTAGGGGGGAATGATGTAGATTTGGTTCCAAACCTACATCATGGAAGTCAAATACTTAGCTACATTGACAAAGAGCTTGAAACTATCACATTTGGTCTACATTCGAATGGTCTTAACCATGAAGGAGTGATGATTTGCTCTCTAACTCAAGAACTATGAAGCTACCAAGGAAAGTGTCCTAGAGTGAAATGTTCTACATTCCAAGAGCTTTCTAATGGTTCAAGAATCTTTAAATTTGGTTAAGTATAGAGCAAGTTATTATCATTTGTAATCTAGCTTAGTTCATTGTTTTCTTTATGATGTAATCATTAGAGTAGATGATGTAAGCCCTAAGTGGTTCATTTCTTGTTTTGTACACGCCTAAGGGGGGCCTCTACTAGTATAAATAGACCCCTTAGGGTGCCTTGTACATTTATTCATTCATAAATCAAATACAAGTAAACACATGATGTTTTTCTCTCTAGTTTTGTGCTAGTCATTCTCGTTTCTCTTGAGGGAGAACGAAACTATCTCCCTTCTTCTATCCAAGGTTGGCATCCTTGGTGGTGATAGGAAGGAATTGAAGATCTCTTGAAGGTGGTGTGCCTTTATCCTTCCAAGAAGCTTCAAGTCGCCATTGTTGTTCATTCATCCAAATGTTCGTTCATCCATTTCGTCCATCATCAACGTTTTGGTAACCATTTCCCATAGTTCTTTCCATCTTTTCTATCCATTTTCATTCCAATTTTCGAACCTTAAGAACTTTGAGAAGCAAGATTCTTATCTTGGTTTTTAAAGATCCTTAGCTTTTTTCTAATTTGATCATCCTTGGTCTCATTATACATCATAGAAGAAAGAAGAGCTCAAGTCTCACATATCTCTCTACCTGGAAGGGATCAACTCATGTGATCGAATACTTTCGCTCTTTAATTCAAGGACCATGAAGCTACTAAGAAAGACGTCCAAAGGTGGATTAATCTAGATTCCAAGAGCTTTCATATGGTTCAAGAATCTTTAGATTTGGTGTAGAATCAAAGGAGTTATCAATATTTGTAATATAGTTTAGTTCATTGTTTTCTTTATGATGTAATCATTAGAGTGGATGATGTAAGCCCTAAGTGGCCCATTTCTTGTTTTGTACACGCCATAAGGAGGGCTTGTAACTATAAATACCCCCCTTAGGGTGCCTTGTAATTCATAATTCATATTAGAAATACAATCAAACACTTGTAATTCATAATACATCAAGAAGGGTCCATACTTGCATCCATATTTTAGCACCATGATACCATTGGCTTATTCATGAGTAGACTTGGAAGAAAGTGGAAGTTCAAGTCAAGCATCAAAGGAATCTATGATGATTTCAAGGCATTCAAGAAGAGAAGTTGTAAACTCATTAGAAGGAACAAGAGAAGTGATGTCAATAACACATATGGGAAGACATCTTATAAAGAAGGAAGGAAAACAAGGAAGAAGAAGTTTTGTCCAAGTTTGAGGACAAACTTTTTCAACCGGGGGAGAATGATGTATATTTGCCTAGCTATATACATGAAGGCCTAGGTAAAGGACCTCAATCCAGCTAGAAGCTACAAATGTCGCCTTGGGTATCAACAACTACAAGGGTTTATTAGCTCAAGGAAGAAACCATGAAGGACCTTGATGGTATTCTAGCTTACATGGAGTTACTCTCACATTTGGAGGACATCAATGAGCTTAAATAACTCTCAAGTCCTTATTGAGCCATCGAATGGTGTAGGTTTTGGGATGCGGACTAGTCTCTAGCTGAAGTTTGTCCACCATAGTTGTAGAAGCTACATTGGTGCAGCTTCCTCCGTCAACGATCAAGGATCAAACTTTCCCTTTGATTGTGCAGCGAGACTGAAAGATAGCTTCTCGCTATTGTTGATCTTCAAGAACAATCGAACTGTTGAGGATTCACCTCATGATGAACAATTCGTGAGCCATGGAGGAGTCTGGAACGTCCAGTTGACGTTGGGTAAGGAAGGGAATGTGTTTGGGTTGTTTGTGGAGTTTAGGGTTGCAGGTTGGTACTGAAGGTTTGAAGGTTATGTGTTTGGATTGCAGGCAAGGCTTGTGGAATAGCAGGTTAAGCTATTGGAATAACAGCTTAAGCTATTGGAATAACAGGTTTGGGGATTGGGTTGGAAAAGGTCATGTGTTTGGTTTGCACTCAAAACAACCTAGAGCTCTGATACCAAAATTATGATGTATAATGGGATCAAGAGTGTGGTTGATCAATTACACATCATAGGGGAGACGTGCAAACGATCTAAGAGTGGGAAGCTTCATGTGAAATTGAGGCTAAGGTTAGGGTGGTTCACGTGAGGTAAGGGAGAAAATGGAGGGAGTTTTGCCATGAGGGCTTTTGTGGTTTCAAGATTCAAAGGGTTGAATCTTGAATGGGAAGGGAGAGAGAGAGGTTGATTCTTTGAAGAGGAGAGAGGGAGAGATTAACGTGAAAGAGGAGAGAAAGAGGGGAAAGTTGACGTGTGGTTGTTGGGAGAAAGAGAGTTTGAGAGGTTGTTGGAGGAGAGAGAAAGTTGTTAGGAGTTTGTTATGGAGAGAGAGGGAGTGGATTGAGCTATTTTGTTAGGAGGGAGGAGGGTGGACGATTGAGGGAGTATGGGAGGTATAGAGTGGCGTTCGAGTGGAGGATGGGTGAGGGTAGATATTATCTTTCTAAGAAATAGAAAGATAAAGGGATAGAACTAGGTTTCCTACTTGAATGCACAAGAAGGACAACCTAGGGTTTCTTTATCTAGACCGCAACCTAGGATCAAGTTCTTCCTAAACCACTTGCTTACCACACCAAGATACAATAGAAGAGGGGAGAGAGTTAATCCTAACACTCAAGGGGGTAAGCTTAAAGCTTGATTCATATTTCTCAACTGATTGTTTTCTAAAGATTGCAAACTAGACTATTTATACTAGGAGAGTCCTAACTCCCCTAGGATTCGTTACTTGGCGTGCAAGCCATACTAGTTAGACTAGGATTACTCCTACTTGGCGTGCAAGCCAAGAAATCCTAGTAGTACACGCCTAACTACTCCAACTTCCTCTTGGATTAGGACTCCTTATCGAAAGGGGAGTTGGTTACAACAACCTTATCCTAATAGGTTTAGGCTTTCCTAATCCAATATGGATTAGTTACAAAATAAGCCAACCTTATCTAGGATAACAACCACTTTGGCGCCTAAAACTAACACACCAAACGTTTACTTTATCCTCTTAGAACATTCTAGAACAATCTAGAATGTTCTAGATTTATCTACTCCTAATTAATTAAAATACACCAAAATAATAAAAGCTATAAAATAAAATTACATCCAAAAGAATTAAAACTAAGAATGAAGATTCTCTTGGACGTGATTTGGGCCTTTCTTGGGCTTGGTAGGCGTGCTGTTTGTAGACCCTAGGATGTTTGGACATCCTCTTGCCATAAGGAGCACACAATATGTATGGGCCTATGGGCCTCTATGCTCATGTTTTTGTCCAAGATTCGATCTACGTCCTTATAGATGAGTTGGGCCTCCTTTGATGGGCTTGATGTGGGTTGAAATACATCACCTAGGGTGCCATTGTATTCATTCATTACATCTCATATCAAATACAAATCAAATTTAAACACATTGTGTTTTCTCTCTAGCTTGTGTGCTAGAATTGGTTCTCTTGAGGGAGAGTCTTTTGAATCTCTTCTTCTATTCTAAGATTGGCTATCTTAGATGGTGATAGGAAGAGTTGGAGGATTCTACGAGTGGTGAATCTATATCTCCTTAGAAGATCCCAAGCCGTTTATCATTCGATCAAACGATTCAATCTTGTTGTAAGTTTCAATCTATTCTTTTGAATCTTTTGATTTCCATTGCATTTTCATTCCATTCTTTTCCATACCAACCAGAATACATCCCCACTCATTCGTTCATCCATCCATCTATTCATCCATCATCCATTATTCATTCATTTACACTCCATTTCCATCTTTATTCATTCATTCTTGTGATCAAGAATCAATCTATCCAACCCCAAGTTTAAAGATCCTTATATTGTTGTGTAATGTGATCATCCTTGATCCCATTATACATCAATATACATCAAGGATATCAAGGAAGACATCAAATACTCACCTACACGGAAGAAGGGCTCATGTCTCTTACATATCTCTCTATTTTGGAAGAATTCTACAAGGGTACTCAAGTAATTTGCTCTTTAACTCAAGAACCATAAAGCTACCAAGGAAGATGTCCTAGAGTGAATTAATCTACATTCCAAGAGCTTTCCAATGGTTCAAGAATCTTTAGATTTGGTTAAGTATAGAGCAAGTTATCATCATTTGTAATCTAGCTTAGTTCATTTGTTTCTTTATGATGTCATACTAGTTTAGGATGATGTAAGCTAGAATCCCTTGTATTTCTTGATTTGTACACGCCAAGGGGGCTTCCATTTTAGTATAAATAGACCCCTTGGGTGTGATGTAGATTTGGTCCCAAACCTACATCATGGAAGCCAAGTACTTAGCTACATTCGAATAGTCTTAACCATGGAGGAGTGATGATTTGCTCTCTAACTCAAGAACCATGAAGCTACCAAGGAAAGTGTCCTAGAGTGAATTAATCTACATTCCAAGAGCTTTCCAATTGTTCAAGAATCTTTAGATTTGGATAAGTATAGAGAAAGTTATCATCAAATGTAATCTAGCTTAGTTCATTTGTTTCTTTATGATGTCATTCTTGTATTAGATGATGTAAGCTAGTTTACACCCTTTTTCTTGAAATGTACACGCCAAGGGGGTCCTCTATTAGTATAAATAGACCCCTTGGGTACCTTGTAATCTCATTTAAGTCAATTCAATCAATATACAAAATTCAATCAAACACTTGATGTTGTTGTGTTCTCTCTCGCCTTGCTAGTTTTCGTTCTCTTGAGGGAGTTCGAGTTTTCCCTTCTTCTATCCAAGGTTGGCATTCTTGGTGGTGAAAGGAAGGAATTGAAGAGTCTTGAAGGTGGTGTGTCTTTATCCTCCAAGAAGCTTCAATCGCCATTATCATTCGTCCAAGTTCAAATCGTTCATCCATCTTTTCATTCGTTCATCATCTTCATTCATTTGGTAATCATCTTTCATAGTTCTTTCCATCTTTTCCATCCATTTCCATTCCATTTTCGATTCCTAAGAACTTTGAGAAGGGAGATTTTCATCTTCGCTCTTAAGGATCCTAAACTCTTTTGTGTAATGAGATCTTTTGATCCCATTATACATCAAAATTGGTATCAGAGCTTAGGAGTTTGATTCTCTTAGTTCTTGAACCATCTTTTTGCAATCTTTCCATCACAAACTCGTCCCCTTCCATCCTCCATTACATGTCTACCACAGCTCCACAAAAAGAACCCCATAGCCCCACACAGAACCCCCAAATCAAACACAAAAACCCACCTAAACACAAAAACCCTCTCGTCCTTCACCCCGCAAACCCTAAAACTGTGAATCTTGCAATCTTTTTGCACCAAGATTGTTCAAGATGGAAGATTCAAGCACTTCCACACCTACACCTACGAAACCCCAAGAAGATGTTGAAGCGTTGAAGAAAAGAATCACCTATCTCAACGATCAACTTAAGAGATACATGCATCTACAACATAGGGTGAACCGCAGAGATAGTGAGGTTAACGAAAGTGATGAAGAAGTGCCACAAAGACGCCCCCAAAGGGAGGAACGTTTCGATTTCAAAGTGGAGATTCCCGAATTTGATGGTAATCTTGATCCTGAAAACTTTCTAGATTGGATGCAAACTGTTGAACGTGTCTTTGATCTTAAGGAGGTCCAAGACGAAAAGAAAGTGAAATATGTGGCCCTTAAGTTGCGAAAACATGCGTCCATTTGGTTGACTAACTTGCAAAAGAAGAGGCAAATACAAGGGAAGGACAAGATCAAAGCGTGGATCAAAATGAAGAAGAAGTTGCAAGAAAAGTTCCTACCACCAAGTTATCTCCAAGATAACTATTACAAATTGCAACGTTTTGACCAAGGGAGCAAAAGCGTTGAGGAGTACACAAAGGAATTTGAGCATATCCTTTGGCGTTGAGATCTACAAGAGGATGAACCTCAAACTTTAGTCGTGGACTTAAAGGACATAGGATTCCCATCATCCTCTATGAATCTTGGGTCTCCGAAGGTGATCCCAAGGCTATGTGCGCCTCCATTTCCTTTCATGAACCTATGGTCCCCAAAGGTGAGACCTAGGTTAAGCAGTTCTCCTTCATGGGTTATTCTGATGTTTTTGGCGTGGGCCAAAATACATCATTCCCCCCTTGTTGGAAAAAGTTTGTCCTGAAACTTGATGGGAGGAATGAGACCTCTTTGTTGGTTGAGCCGGGCTGGCCTCCATTATCTTCCATGAATCTAGGATCACGAAACTTCTTCATGTAATGAATTTTGGGGTGGCCCTCTTGTGATAGAACAAGTTGAACTGCTCCAACATCAACTCCAGAAGCATCACACTCAACCTCAAACTTCTTATCAAAGCTTGGTAGGACTAGGACTGGTGCGGTGCAGAGTTTACTGTTGATGAATTCAAGTGCTTGATGGGTAGCTTGAGTCCATGAGAACTCCTTGGATTTCCATAGCTCGGTCATAGGAGATAAAATAGTATTGAAATTCTTCACATATCTCCTATAGAGAGAAGGTAAACTTGGAAGCTTCGATTAGTTTGAATACTAGTTTGAGTAGACCACTCCTTTATAGCTCTGATCTTTTCTGCACCATCCTTAATCACCTTAGTCGAAAGAGCATAGTCAAGAGAGTCTATGTTGTTGATGAAGAAGTAACACTTGGACGGATTACCATGCAGCTTCAGGTGAGCTAAGGTCTCCAAAGCAGATTGGTGGTGAAAGTTGTGACCTTTCTCACTGTTGCTATTCACAAGTATATCATCAAAGTAGATAACAATACACTTGCTAATAAGGGGCTTCAAAACCTGATTCATTAGTCTCATAACTGTAATGAAAGCATTAGTTAGACCACAAGGTGTGACTAACCATTCATAGAGACCTCCTTTGGTTTTGATAGCAGTGACCCCTTCTTGAATTTGAGCCTGGCAGGACCCACTTCTCGGATTGACCTTTAGGATGTCGTGGATGCCAAGTAGCTCTTCCACTAGATCTTCACTTCTAGGAAACCTGTACTTGGTAGTAACCTTGTTGGTGCACAGACTTTGGCTTCCTTCCTTTGGGACCAAAAGGGTAGGGATGGCGCATGGACTGAGACTTTCCCTAATCATACCCTTTGCTTGAAGATCTTCATCTTGCCCTTGAACCTCTTGAGTTTCACTAGGGTTCACGTGAGTTGTTGGTTCATGATGCACAACTGATCTAGGAATGAGATCAGTTTGGACTTCACGTTGGGGTAGTCTCGCTCCAGAACACACGAGGGTTTTGTTCTCTGGCGGGGTAACGAGAGGAGGGTTGCCGTGACTAGGTTGTTCATCATTGGTTGGCTCTTTGTGGCTAGGGTTTGTTTTTGGGTCTAAGGGAGTGATCTCCTTATGCTCACTAAACTCAGGGCGTTCAGTGGTCATAGAAGTGATGGGGTTTGGATCATCTTTCTTAGGTGGGGACGGTTGGGTTATTTGGAGTGGAGTTAGGGTTATTCTCTTGTTGTTCATCACAAGAGTGTAGGTATTAGCTCTTCCGTTGTGCATCACACTCCTGTCAAATAACCATGGTCTTCCAAGTAGAATATGACAAACATCCATAGGCAAAACATCACACCATAAAGATTCTTTAAAGGATTTGCCAATGGAAAAGCTTACCAAACATCTTTGAGTCACTTGTAGATCTTCACCTTGATTGAGCCACTGGATGGTGTAGGGCTTTGGATTGGGACTCGTTTCCAGCTGAAGTTTGTCCACCATAGTAGTTGATGCCACATTAGTGCTGCTTCCACCATCAATGATCAACGAACAAACTTTTCCCTTGATTGTGCAACGAGATTGAAAGATGGCCTCTCGTTGTTGTTGATCTTCAGAAACAATTGAGTTACTAAGAACTCTCCTCATAAGGAACATCTCGTGAGCCATGGTGATGGACGGTTGGGGTTTTTGTAATTCAGGTATGGAGGGGATTGTGTTTGGGCTGTTTTGTGGGGCTAGGGTTGCACTCGAAACAACCTAGAGATCTGATACCAAAATTATGATGTATAATGGGATCAATTACACATCAAGGGAGACGTGCAACCAATCTCAACATGGGACGCTTCAAGTGAATTAGGGTATAAGGTAGGGTGCTTTATGAGGGAAAGATGGAGTCTTGGAGAGAATTGAGATGGAGAAAGATGAGATCTTTGTGGAGTTTGAGAGAGGAGAGATGGACGGAAAATAGGGGAGGACTTTGGGATTGACGTGAGGTCTTTTGTGAGGGAGGGGACAGTATGGATGAAAGATTTGAGCGAAGGATGTTTAAGAGAGTAACAGTGAGGGAGATATTAGGGTTTGAGAGAGAAATTGGAGGAGACGTTTTGAGAGAGGGAAAGAGAGGATGAATGCATGAGAGAGATTTTGAGAGAGAGTGGCGTGAGATTGAGAGAAAGAGAGAACTAAGATATTTTGGGTTTTTTTGGTTTTTATGAAAAGAAAAGACTTGTTTTTGGATTTTGATTTAATCAAACTAGAAAGAAAGAAAACGAAGAGAAAGATTTATCTTAACTATATTGATAGAAAGATAAAAGAAGTAATTATCTTAACTGTATTGACAGAAAGATAAGAACAGATAGTTCTAGGTTTCTAACTTGAATCCACAAGAAAGACAACCTAGGGCGAACTTGATTTAGACCACAACCTAGGTTCAAGCTCTTCCTAACCACTTGGGTGCCATGCCAAGATACAATAGAAGAAAGGGGGTGAGGGTTTCTCCAAACACTCGAGAGAAAGCTAAAAGCTTAACTATTTTCATAATTCAAAGTTGGGTGCCTTTGAGAGGCTACAAGCCTAGCTATTTATACTACTAAAGTCCTAAACCTTCTAGGACTCTCAAGATTGGCGTGCAAGCCATCTTCTCCTACTAGGACTCTATTACTTGGCATGCAAGCCAAAGACTCCTAATACTAGACGCCATCTACTCCACATCCTCCTTGGATTAGGACTCCTTCTCCTAAAGGGAGTTGGTTACAAGAGATAATAATCCTTTTAGGACTTGGCTTTCCTAATCCAAGATGGATTAGTTACAAAATAAGTCAACCTTATCTAGGACTACATAGCTTGGTGCCTAGTCTAGCACACCACACGCCTATCACACACACACACACATTTCTAGATCATTCTAGAACATTCTACACTATTCTAGATTAATCTAGACTCCTACGACTTGGTGTCCAAGTTTATATATATTACTTTGCACCTCACACAACTGAAAATGTAAATAAAACCCTAGAAATGTAAAGAAATACATCTTGAAATGGTCCAAACTGTGAACTTCTTGAAATGGTCAGAAATGTGAAATTCATCTCAAAATGATCAGAAATGTGAACTTCATCTTGAAATGGTCCAAACTGTGAAGTTCAACTTGGGTTTTGTACTTGGGCCTTTAGTCGTGGACTTGGAGGACATGGGATTCCCATCATCCTCTATGAATCTTGGGTCTCCGAAGGTGATCCCAATGCTATGTGAGCCTCCATTTCCTTCCATGAACCTATGGTCCTCAAAGGTGAGACCTAGGTTAAGCAGTTCTCCTTCATGGGCTTCTTCTGATGTTTTTGGCGTGGGCCAAAATACATCATCCACATTACCCACAAAACAACCAAACACAAGAGCACCACAAAATCAACCCCCATCCATCCCCAAACCCCACGTCCAAGACCCAAAACCCCTAGCCCAAAGAAGGTGTTTTCGTTGTCAAGGCTTAGGACATTATGCTTCGGAGTGTCCTAACAAAAGGGTAGTATCTTTGGTAGAATATCAAAGTGCTTTATATGTAGAACCGGAGTATCATGAAAATGAACATGAAGAAGAAGGAGTTGACGTGAATGAGGAAGAGGAAGTAGAGGAGGCCGATGAAGGAGAAATGCTAGTAGTAAGAAGGGCCTTAAGTGTTGCTTGTGTTCCAAACGAGCTAGAACAAAGGGAAAACATCTTTCACACAAGATGTACTATTCAAGGCAAGGTGTGTTCTCTAATCATTGATGGAGGAAGTTGCACCAATGCCGCTTCTACAGCCATGGTGAACAAACTACAATTGGACGTTAGTCCACACCCATCCCCTTACACAATTCAATGGCTAAGTCATGGGAAGGGAATTCGTGTGGTTCACCGTGTACTTGTAAGTCTTTCCATTGGTAAAAATTACAAAGATTCTATTTGGTGTGATGTAATTCCATTGGACGCTTGTCGTATTTTACTTGCGAGACCTTGGCTTTTTGATAGGCATGTCATGCATGATGGGAGAATGAACACATATACGTTTATTCTCAACAAAAAGAAGATCACTTTGGCTCCTCTCTCACCATCATCGATCATACGTCCCCAACAACAACCACAAAAGGAGGAGACTAACATTGTGACGTTCATGAAGGCCGAACATCATGAATTCCAAGAGCATAAAGATCTTATTCTAGCAAACTTGGAGGAAGAGGAAACATCCCCAACTATTGAGCATGCACGTCATCCCCCTCTTTTGGAACGTTTCAAACACTTGTTCCCAAAAGAGATGCCCACGGGATTACCTCCAAGAAG
Organism: Portulaca oleracea; assembly: GCA_029582165.1. NCBI lineage: Eukaryota > Viridiplantae > Streptophyta > Magnoliopsida > Caryophyllales > Portulacaceae > Portulaca > Portulaca oleracea. Next base: position 20,694,541 of record CM055876.1, read on the forward strand.
AGAAATCGAGCACAAAATTGATCTAGTTCCGGGTTCTATGCTCCCCAACAAACCGGCCTATCGAATGAATCCAAAGGAAGCTCAAGAAGTACAAAGGCAAGTAGATGAGCTCTTATCCAAAGGCTTGGTACGTGAAAGCATATTTCCTTGTGCTGTTCCGGTCTTACTTGTGCCCAAGAAAGATGGCTCACAAAGAATGTGTATGGATTGTCGAGCCATAAACAAAATCACAATCAAGTATAGATTCCCAATCCCACGCCTTGAGGATCTACTTGATGAGCTACACGGAAATGTTGTGTTCTCTAAGGTTGATTTGAGAAGTGGATATCATCAAATAAGGATTCATGAAGGAGATGAGTGGAAAACGGCATTCAAGACCAAGGAGGGCTTATATGAATGGCTTGTAATGCCATTTGGCCTTACAAATGCACCATCTACTTTTATGCGTTTAATGAATCATGTATTGAAGCCTCTTATTGGCAAATGTGTAGTAGTTTATTTTGATGATATTCTGGTATATAGTAGAAGTGAAAGAGAACATGTAAGGCATCTAGAGTTGGTCATGTACATCTTGGAGAAAGAGAAGCTCTACACCAATTTGGAGAAGTTCCATTTCTTCTCATCCAAGATTGTGTTTCTTGGATATGTTCTTTCACAAGAGGGCATACAAGTCGACAAGGAGAAAGTGAAAGCTATTCAAGAGTGGCCTACACCAAAGTCCATTCATGAGGTACGAAGCTTTCATGGTTTAACATCTTTTTATAGAAGGTTTATAAGGAATTTTAGCTCCATTCTTGCACCTATGACCGAATTGTTGAAAGAGAAGGAATTTACATGGACTGCTAATGAAGCGTTTGAAGTGATTAAGGAGAAATTGTGCCATGCACCTATTCTTGCCTTACCATGTTTTGATAAAGTGTTTGAAGTTGAAGTGGATGCAAGTGGAGTAGGAATTGGAGCCGTCCTAACCCAAGAAGGCTGCCCCATTTCTTACTTTAGTGAGAAGTTGAATGAAGCTAAGAGGAAGTATAGCACCTATGACAAAGAGTTCTATGCCATCATAAGAGCTCTTGAACATTGGATGCATTATCTTCTAAGTGGTGAATTCATCTTACATAGTGATCATGAAGCTCTAAAATTCATCCAAGGGCAACACAAGTTAAACCCAAGGCACGCCAAATGGGTGGAGTATATGCAAGCATTCCATTTTGTGATCAACCATAAAGCGGGACATCTTAACAAAGGAGCGGATGCTTTATCAAGCAGGTACTTACTTACCCATGTTTTAGATTCAAGAGTCCTTGGTTTTGAGCATATCAAACAGTTGTATGAAAATGATGAGGATTTTAAGGAGGTTTATGAGCTTTGTAAGAAGCATCCCCATCAACTTTTTCACATTGAAAATGGGTTTCTCTTCAAAGGGAATCAACTTTGTATCCCTAAAAGTAGCATCCGAGAGTTATTAATCATGGAGGTCCATGGTGGATCATTGGCGGGTCACTTTGGAATTGAAAAGACCTATCTTATGATGAAGGAGCATTATTTTTGGCCAAGCATGATTAAAGATGTTGAGCATATGGTAAAGAGGTGTAATACTTGCCATATCTCCAAAGCACATGCTCTACCACAAGGGTTGTATACTCCTTTGCCCATTCCACATCATCCATGGGAAGATGTGAGTTTAGACTTCCTTGTTGGTCTACCAAGAACACAAAGAGGCAAAGATTCTATTATGGTGGTCGTTGATAGATTTTCCAAGATGGCTCATTTTATTCCATGCAATACTACTTATGATGCTATTAAGGTTGCAAACCTTTATTTTGAGGAAATAGTGAAGCTACATGGCATTCCAAAAACCATGGTGAGTGATCGAGATTCCAAGTTCCTTAGTCATTTTTGGCTTACTTTATGGAAGAAGCTTGGTACAACATTGAAGTTTAGCACCGCATGTCATCCACAAACGGATGGACAAACCGAAGTGACTAATCGAACTTTGGGAGCTCTTCTTCAGATATTGGTTAGTAAAGATAAGAGGGGTTGGGATACTGTTCTATGTCATGCTGAATTTGCCTTCAATCAAAGTCCAAGTAAAGCCACAGGTGATGTATAATGAGACCAAAGATGATCAAATTATACAAAAGCTAAGGATCTTTAAAAACCAAGATAAGAATCTTGCTTCTCAAAGTTCTTAAGGTTCGAAAATTGGAATGAAAATGGATAGAAAAGATGGAAAGAACTATGGGAAATGGTTACCAAAACGTTGATGATGGACGAAATGGATGAACGAACGTTTGGATGAATGAACAACAATGGCGACTTGAAGCTTGTTGGAAGGATAAAGGTACACCACCTTCAAGAGATCTTCAATTCCTTCCTATCACCACCAAGGATGCCAACCTTGGATAGAAGAAGGGACATAGTTTCGTTCTCCCTCAAGAGAAACGAAAAAGACTAGCACAAAACTAGAGAGAAAAACATCATGTGTTTACTTATATTTGATTTATGAATGAATGAATTACAAGGCACCCTATGGGGTCTATTTATACTACTAAAATCCCCCTTTAGGCGTGTACAAAACAAGAAATGAGCCACTTAGGGCTTACATCATCTACTCTAATGATTACATCATAAAGAAAACAATGAACTAAGAAATGGTTCTTGAGTTAGAGAGCTAATCATCACTCCTTCATGGTGAAGACCATTCGAATGTAGACTAAATGTGATAGTTTCAAGCTCTTTGTCAATGTAGCTAAGTATTTGACTTCCATGATGTAGTTTAGGAACCAAATCTACATCATTCCCCCCAGTTGAAAAGAGTTTGTCCTCAAACTAGGAAGTTCTCCAATATCCATAAAAGGGCTTGAGATCACTCACATTAAAAGTGCAACTCCCTTCATAGTCTTCTCCAAGTTGCAATTTATAAGCGTTATCACCAATCTTCTCCAAAACTTTATAAGGACCATCTCCTCTTGGTGCAAGTTTACCTTTCCTTTTAGAAGGAAATCTTTCTTTCTTCAAGTGAATCCAAACAAGGTCTCCCGGCTCAAATACAACCTTCTTCCTTGATTTATTCACCCTACTTGATACACTTGAGGTATACTTCTCAATTTTAGCTCGAACCTCCTCATGTAGCTTCTTAATCTCTTCCACCCTTTTGTTAGCTTCAAAGCTAAACTTTGTTGATATAGAGATGGGCGTGAGATCCATAGGTTGGAGAGGGTTCCTTCCATAAACAACTTGAAAAGGTGATAACCTGTGGCTTTACTTGGACTTGATCAAGGCAAATTCAGCATGACATAGAAGAGTATCCCAACCCTTCTTGTCTTTACTCACCAAGATCCAAGAAGAGCTCTCAAAGTTCGATTAGTCACCGGTTTGTCCATCCGTTTCATGGATGACATGTGCTAAACTTCAAGGTTGTACCAAGCTTCTTCCATAAAGTAAGCCAAAAATGACTAAGGAACTTGGAATCTCGATCACTTACCATGGTCTTTGGAATGCCATGTAGCTTCACTATTTCTTCAAAATAAAGATTTGCAACCTTAGTAGCGTCATAAGTAGTATGGCATGGAATAAAATGAGCCATCTTGGAAAATCTATCAACGACCACCATAATAGAATCCTTTCCTCTTTGTGTTCGTGGTAGACCAACAACGAAGTCTAAGCTCACGTCTTCCCATGGATGATGTGAATGGGCGAAGGAGTATACAACCCTTGTGGCAAAGCATGTGCCTTTGAAATATTGCACGTATTACATCTCTTTACCATATGCTCAACATCTTTAATCATGCTTGGCCAAAAATAATGCTCCTTCATCATAAGGTAGGTCTTTTCAATTCCAAAGTGACCCGCCAAGGATCCTCCATGGACCTCCATGATGAACAACTCTCGAATGCTACTTTTAGGAATACAAAGTTGATTCCCTTTGAAGAGAAACCCATTTTCAATATGGAAAAGTTGATGAGGGTGCTTCTTACAAAGCTCATAAACCTCCTTGAAATCCTCATCATTTTCATACAATTCTTTAATATGCTCAAAACCAAGGACTCTTGAATCTAAAACAAGAGTAAGTAAGTACCTTCTTGACAACGCATCCGCTCCTTTGTTAAGATGTCCCGCTTTATGTTTGATCACAAAGTGGAATGCTTGCATATACTCCACCCATTTAGCATGCCTTGGGTTTAACTTATGTTGCCCTTGGATGAACTTAAGAGCCTCATGATCACTATGTAAGATGAATTCACCACTTAGTAGATAATGTCTCCAATGCTCAAGAGCTCTTATGATGGCATAGAACTCTTTATCATAGGTGCTATACTTCCTCTTAGCTTCATTCAACTTCTCACTAAAGTAAGAAATGGGGCGACCTTCTTGGGTTAGGACGGCTTCAATTCCTACTCCACTTGCATCCACTTCAACTTCAAACACTTTGTCAAAACATGGTAAAGCAAGAATAGGTGCATGACACAATTTCTGCTTAATCACTTCAAACGCTTCATTAGCACCTCTAGTCCATGTAAACTCCTTTCCTTTCAACAACTCGGTCATAGGTGCAAGAATGGAGCTAAAGTTCTTTATAAACCTTCTATAGAAAGATGCTAAACCATGAAAGCTTCGTACCTCATGAATGGACTTTGGTGTAGGCCACTCTTGAATAGCTTTCACCTTCTCCTTATCGACTTGTATTCCTTCTTGTGAAAGAACATATCCAAGGAACACAATCTTGGATGAGAAGAAATAGCATTTCTCCAAATTGGCGTATAGCTTCTCCTTCTCTAAGATGTACATGACCAACTCTAGATGCTTCACATGTTCTCTTTCACTTCTACTATATACAAGAATATCATCAAAGTAAACTACAACACATTTACCAATAAGAGGCTTCAATACATGATTCATTAAGCGCATAAAGGTAGATGGTGCATTTGTAAGACCAAATGGCATCACAAGCCACTCATATAAACCTTCCTTGGTCTTGAATGCCGTTTTCCACTCATCTCCTTCATGAATCCTTATTTGATGATATCCACTCCTCAAATCAACTTTAGAGAACACAACACTTCCATGTAGCTCATCAAGTACATCCTCAAGGCGTGGGATTGGGAATCTATACTTGATTGTGATTTTGTTTATGGCTCGACAATCCATACACATTTTTTGAGAGCCATCTTTCTTGGGCACAAGTAAGACCGGAACGGCACATGGACTCATGCTTTCACGCGCCAAGCCTTTGGATAAAAGCTCATCTACTTGCCTTTGTACTTCTTGAGCTTCTTTTGGATTCATTCGGTAGGCCGGTTTGTTGGGGAGCATAGAACCCGGAACTAGATCAATCTTGTGCTCAATTTCCCTTCTTGGAGGTAATCCCTTGGGCCTCTCTTTTGGGAACAAGTGTTTGAAACGTTCCAAAAGAGGGTGAAGACGTTCATGCTCAATAGTTGGGGACGCTTCTTCCTCCTCCAAGTTTGCTAGAATAAGATCTTTGTGCTCTTGAAATTCATGATGTTCGACCTTCATGAATGTCACAATGTTAGTCTCCTCCTTTTGTGGTTGTTGTTGGGGACGTATGATCGATGATGGTGAGAGAGGAGCCAAAGTGATCTTCTTTTTGTTGAGAATAAACGAGTAGGTGTTCATTCTCCCATCATGCGTGACACTCCTATCAAAAAGCCAAGGTCTCCCAAGCAAAATATGACAAGCATCCATTGGAATTACATCACACCAAATAGAATCTTTGTAGTTTCTACCAATAGAGAGACTTACAAGAACACGATGAACCACTCGAATTCCCTTTCCATGACTTGGCCATTGAATGGTGTAAGGGGATGGGTGTGGACTAACCTCTAATTGTAGTTTGTTCACCATGGTTGTAGAAGCGGCATTAGTGCAACTTCCTCCATCAATGATTACAGAACACACCTTGCCTTGAATAGTACACCTTGTGTGAAAGATATTCTCCCTTTGTTCTAGCTCGTTTGGGACACTACCAACACTTAAGGCCCTTCTTACTACTCGCATTTCTCCTTCATCGGCCTCTTCTACCTCCTCTTCCTCATTCACGTCATTTTCTTCTTCTTTCTCATGTTCATTCTCATGATACTCCGGCTCTACATACAAAGCACTTTGATATTCCACCAAAGATACTACCCTTTTGTTAGGACACTCCGAAGCATAATGTCCTAAACCTTGACAACGAAAACACCTTCTTGGGGCTAGGGGTTTTGCCCTTGGACGGGGTTGGGAATGGATGGGGGTTGATTTTGTGGTGCTCTTGTGTTTGGTTGTTTTGTGGGGAATGTGGGTTTTTGTGATGGATTGTATGGGCGTGTGTTTTGTGGGGGTTTGTATGAGGTTTGATATTTGGTTACATTTTCTTTTCCTCTTTCCTTTCTTTGCCTTTCTACCTTTAAGGCCAAAGAACTCAATTCGTCCAAAGATTGGTAAGGATGTAATTCAACAATGTTACGAATCCAATCATTTAGACCATATAGAAAACGTACCAAAGTTTGAGGTTCATCCTCTTGGAGATCACAACGTCAAAGAATATGCTCGAATTCCTTTGTGTACTCCTCAACACTTTTGCTCCCTTGGACTAAACGTTGTAAATTGTAGTAGTTATCTTGGAGATAACTTGGTAGTAAAAACTTCTCTTGGAGCTTCTTTCTCATCTTATCCCACGTTCTTATCTTGTCCTTGCCTTTAGCTTGCCTCTTCTTTTGCAAATTGGTCCACCAAATGGACGCATGTTTTCGCAATTTCAGAGCCACATATTTGACCTTCTTTTCATCTTGGACCTCCTTAAGATCAAAAACACGTTCTACGGTTTGCATCCAATCTAAAAAGTTTTCAGGATCAAGATTACCGTCAAATTCGGGGATCTCCACTGAAGTCGAAACGTTCCTCCTCGGGACGTTTTTGAGGCACTTCTTCATCACTTTCATTGATTTCACTATCTCCACGGTTCACCCTGTGTTGTAGATGCATGTATCTCTTAAGTTGATCGTTGAGATTGGTGATTTTTCTCTTCAAAGCTTCAACATCTTCTTGGGGTTCCATTGGAGTAGGTGCGGATGTGCTAGAATCGTTCATCTTGATCAATCTTTGGTGAAAAAGATTGTAAGGTTCACGGTTTAGGGGATTTGGATGGGTAAAGGACGAGATAGGTTTGTGTTTGGACGGATTGTGTTTGGGCTATGGGGTTTTTTTGTGGAGTTGATGGTTCTTTATGAGTTCTTGATGGGTTCTTGTTGAGTTCTTGATGAGTTCTTGGAAGAACTTTGGTGGCGTGATGATGGTGGGATGATGGGGATGGATTTTTGGATGGAAAGATGGTGAAAAGATGGATCAAGAACTAAGAGAATCAATCTCCTAAGCTCTGATACCAATTTTGATGTATAATGAGACCCAAGATGTTCAAGTTATACAAAAGCTAAGGATCTTTAAAAACCAAGATAACAATCTTGCTTCTCAAAGTTCTTAGGGTTCGAAAATGGGATCGAAATGAATGGAAAAGATGGAAAAGAACTATGGGAAATGGTTACCAAAAGATTGATGATGGACGAATGGATGAACAAACGAATGCTTGGATGATCAACAATGGCGACTTGAAGCTTGTTGGAAGGATAAAGGCACACCACCTTCAAGAGATCTTCAATTCCTTCCTATCACCACCAAGGATGCCAACCTTGGATAAAAGAAGGGAGATAGTTTCGTTCTCCCTCAAGAGAAACGAAAAAGACTAGCACAAAACTAGAGAGAAAAACATCATGTGTTTACTTGTATTTGATTTATGAATGAATGAATTACAAGGCACCCTAAGGGGTCTATTTATACTACTAAAGTCCCCCTTTAGGCGTGTACAAAACAAGAAATCAGCCACTTAGGGCTTACATCATCTACTCTAATGATTACATCATAAAGAAAACAATGAACTAAGCTAGATTACAAATGATTATAACTTGCTCTATACTTGACAAAATTTAAAGATTCTTGAACCATTAGAAAGCTCTTGGAATGTAGAACATTTCACTCTAGGACACTTTCCTTGGTAGCTTCATGGTTCTTGAGTTAGAGAGCTAATCATTACTCCTTCATGGTTAAGACCATTCGAATGTAGACCAAATGTGATAGTTTCAACCTCTTTGTCAATGTAGCTAAGTATTTGACTTCCATGATGTAGTTTTGGAACCAAATCTACATCAACAGGGTTGTCACCTTTTCAAGTTGTTTATGGAAGGAACCCTCTCCAACCTATGGATCTCACGCCCATCTCTACCTCAAGTGTATCAAGTAGAGTGAATAGATCAAGGAAGAAGGTTGTATTTGAGCCTGGAGATCTTGTTTGGATTCACTTGAAGAAAGAAAGATTTCCCTCTAAGAGGAAAGGTAAGCATACACCAAGAGGAGATGGTCCTTATGAAGTTTTGGAGAAGATTGGCGATAATGCTTATAAGTTACAACTTGGAGAAGACTATGAAGGGAGTTGCACTTTTAATGTGAGTGATCTCAAGCCCTTTTATGGAGATAAAGAAGAACTTCCTAGTTTGAGGACAAACTCTTTTCAACTATGGGGAATGATGTAGATTTGGTCCCAAACCTACATCATGGAAGCCAAGTACTTAGCTACATTCAAAAGGAGCTTGAAACTATCACACTTGGTTCACATTCGAATAGTCTTAACCATGGAGGAGTGATGATTTGCTCTCTAACTCAAGAACCATGAAGCTACCATGGAAAGTATCCTAGAGTGAATTAATCTACATTCCAAGAGCTTTCCATTGGTTCAAGAATCTTTAGATTTGGATAAGTATAGAGAAAGTTATCACCAAATGTAACCTAGCTTAGTTCATTTGTTTCTTTATGATGTCATTCTTGTATTAGATGATGTAAGCTAGTTTACACCCTTTTTCTTGAAATGTACACGCCAAGGGGGTCCTCTATTAGTATAAATAGACCCCTTGGGTACCTTGTAATCTCATTCAATTCAATTCTATCAATATACAAAATTCAATCAAACAGTTGATGTTGTTGTGTTCTCTCTAGCCTTGCTAGTTTTCGTTCTCTTGAGGGAGTTCGAGTTTTCCCTTCTTCTATCCAAGGTTTGCATCCTTGGTGGTGAAAGGAAGGAATTGAAGAGTCTTGAAGGTGGTGTGTCTTTATCCTCCAAGAAGCTTCAATCGCCATTATCATTCGTCCAAGTTCAAATCGTTCATCCATCTTTTCATTCGTTCATCATCTTCATTCATTTGGTAATCATCTTTCATAGTTCTTTCCATCTTTTCCATCCATTTCGATTCCATTTTCGATTCCTAAGAACTTTGAGAAGGGAGATTTTGATCTTCGCTCTTAAAGATCCTAAACTCTTTTGTGTAATGAGATCTTTTGATCCCATTATACAGCAGGGTGCCTTGTAATCTCATTCAATTCAATAATTCAAATACAAACATAAGGTGTTGTTTCTTTCTAACATTTGCTAGTATTTCGTTTCTCTTGAGGGAGATTCAATAATTCAAATACCCTAAGCATTCTTGAAGGTGGTGTGGCTGTATCCTCCAAGAATCTTCAAGAGCCAAATCTATTATTCAATCATCCAATTTGTTCATTCAAGCATTCATCCATCTTTGATTGATCTTTCAAGCATCAATCAACATTCAATCTATCAAATACCATTCGTCCACTCCATATTCATCCCACAATCGATCAAGGTGTCATCGTTCATCATCATTCATCAATCGTTCATCCATTCAATTCGTCATTCATCCATCATTCATCAAAACTTCAATTGATCTTCAATCTTGGTAAACGAATTCCGTCATCTTTTCGTTTATCTACATACCTTTTCATTCCATTTTGGATCCTTAAGAACTTTGAGAAGCAAGATTGTTATCTTGGTTTTTAAAGATTCTTAGCTTTTGTATAATTTGATCATCCTTGGTCTCATTATACATCAAAATTGGTATCAGAGCTTAGGAGTTGATTCTCTTAGTTCTTGAACCATCTTTTTACAAATCTTTCCATCACAAATCCATCCCCTTCCATCCCCCATCTCACGTCTAACATAGCTCCACAAAAACAACCTCATAGCCCCACAAAGAACCCCCAATTCGAACACAAAATCCACCAAAACACAAATCCTCCTCTCGTCCTTCACCCTTAAACCTCAAAAACCGTGAACCTTGCAATCTTTTTGCACCAAGATTGTTCAAGATGGAAGATTCAAGCACTCTCACACCTACACCTACAGAGCCCCAAGAAGATGTTGAAGCATTGAAGAAAAGAATCACCTATCTCAACGATCAATTAAAGAGATACATGCATCTACAACATAGGGTGATCCGTGGAGATAGTGAGACTAATGAAAGTGATGAAGAGGTGCCACAAAGACGTTTCCCAAAGGAGGAACGATTCGACTTCAAAGTTGAGATCCCGGAGTTTAATGATAATCTTGATCCCGAGAATTTCTTAGATTGGATGCAAACTATTGAACGTGTTTTTGATCTTAAAGAAGTCCTTGATGAGAAGAATGTGAAGTATGTGGCTCTTAAGTTGCGAAAAAATGCGTCTATATGGTGGGCCAATTTGCAAAAGAAGAGGCAAGCTAAGGGCAAGGACAAGATTAGAACATGGGATAAGATGAAGAAGAAGCTCCAAGAGAAGTTTCTACCACCAAGTTATCTCCAAGATAACTACTACAAATTGCAACGTCTGATTCAAGGAAGTAAAAGTGTTGAGGAGTATACAAAGGAGTTTGAACATCTTCTTTGGCGTTGTGATATCAAGGAGAATGAACCACAAACTTTGGTACGTTATCTTTTTGGTCTTAATGATTGGATTAGACACGTTGTTGAATTGCAACCCTACAAAACCTTGGATGAGTTGAGTTCTTTATCCCTTAAAGTTGAAAGGCAAAGGAGAAATAAGGGTAAAGAAGTCCTAAACAAATCCCAAACTCCACAAGAATCATCCCACCCTACACACCCATACACGCCACAAAAAAAACCCACATTCCCCACAATACACCCAAACACAAAAGCTCCACAAAATCATCCCCCATCCATCCCTACACCCTACGTCCAAGAAACCAAATCCCTAGCATCAAGAAGGTGTTTTCGATGCCAAGGTTTAGGACATTATGCTTCGGAGTGCCCAAACAAGAGGGTAGTATCTTTGGTTGAATATCAAAGTGCTTTGTATGTTGAGCCGGAGTATAAGAAAGCAACAATGATGTATAATGAGACCAAAGATGATCAAATTATACAAAAGCTAAGGATCTTTAAAAACCAAGATAAGAATCTTGCTTCTCAAAGTTCTTAGGGTTCGAAAATGGGATTGAAATGAATGGAAAAGATGGAAAAGAACTATGGGAAATGGTTACCAAAAGATTGATGATGGACGAATGGATGAACGAACAAATGCTTGGATGATCAACAATGGCGACTTGAAGCTTCTTGGAAGGATAAAGGCACACCACCTTCAAGAGATCTTCAATTCCTTCCTATCACCACCAAGGATGCCAACCTTGGATAGAAGAAGGGAGATAGTTTCGTTCTCCCTCAAGAGAAATGAAAATGACTAGCACAAAACTAGAGAGAAAAACATCATGTGTTTACTTGTATTTGATTTATGAATGAATGAATTACAAGGCACCCTAAGGGGTCTATTTATACTACTAAAGTCCCCCTTTAGGCGTGTACAAAACAAGAAATGAGCCACTTAGGGCTTACATCATCTACTCTAATGATTACATCATAAAGAAAACAATGAATAAGCTAGATTACAAATGATGATAACTTGCTCTATACTTAACCAAATTTAAAGATTCTTGAACCATTAGAAAGCTCTTGGAAAGTAGAACATTTCACTCTAGGACACTTTCCTTGGTAGCTTCATGGTTCTTGAGTTAGAGAGCTAATCATCACTCCTTCATGGTTAAGACCATTCGAATGTAGACTAAATGTGATAGTTTCAAGCTCTTTGTCAATGTAGCTAAGTATTTGACTTCCATGATGTAGTTTTCGAACCAAATCTACATCGTTCCCCCCTAGTTGAAAAGAGTTTTTCCTCAAACTAGGAAGTTCTCCAATATCTCCATAAAAGGGCTTGAGATCACTCACATTAAAAGTGCAACTCCCTTCATAGTCTTCTCCAAGTTGCAATTTATAAGCGTTATCACCAATCTTCTCCAAAACTTTATAAGGACCATCTCCTCTTGGTGCAAGTTTACCTTTCCTTTTAGAAGGAAATCTTTCGTTCTTCAAGTGAATCCAAACAAGGTCTCCCGGCTCAAATATAACCTTCTTCCTTGATTTATTCACCCTACTTGATACACTTGAGGTATACTTCTCAATTTTAGCTCGAACCTCCTCATGTAGCTTCTTAATCTCTTCCCCCCTTTTGTTAGCTTCAAAGCTAAACTTTGTTGATGTAGAGATGGGCGTGAGATCCATAGGTTGGAGAGGGTTCCTTCCATAAACAACTTGAAAAGGTGATAACCCTGTGGCTTTACTTGGACTTTGATTGAAGGCAAATTCAGCATGACATAGAAGAGTATCCCAACCCTTCTTGTCTTTACTCACCAATATCCGAAGAAGAGCTCCCAAAGTTCGATTAGTCACTTCGGTTTGTCCATCCGTTTGTGGATGACATGCGGTGCTAAACTTCAAGGTTGTACCAAGCTTCTTCCATAAAGTAAGCCAAAAATGACTAAGGAACTTGGAATCTCGATCACTTACCATGGTCTTTGGAATGCCATGTAGCTTCACTATTTCTTCAAAATAAAGATTTGCAACCTTAGCATCATAATTAGTATGGCATGGAATAAAATGAGCCATCTTGGAAAATCTATCAACGACCACCATAATAGAATCCTTTCCTCTTTGTGTTCGTGGTAGACCAACAACGAAGTCTAAGCTCACGTCTTCCCATGGATGATGTGGAATGGGCAAAGGAGTATACAACCCTTGTGGCAAAGCATGTGCCTTTGAAATATTGCACGTATTACATCTCTTTACCATATGTTCAACATCTTTAATCATGCTTGGCCAAAAATAATGCTCCTTCATCATAAGGTAGGTCTTTTCAATTCCAAAGTGACCCGCCAACGATCCTCCATGGACCTCCATGATGAACAACTCTCGAATGCTACTTTTAGGAATACAAAGTTGGTTCCCTTTGAAGAGAAACCCATTTTCAATATGGAAAAGTTGATGAGGGTGCTTCTTACAAAGCTCATAAACCTCCTTGAAATACTCATCATTTTCATACAACTCTTTTAATATGCTCAAAACCAAGGACTCTTGAATCTAAAACATGAGTAAGTAAGTACCTTCTTGACAAAGCATCCGCTCCTTTGTTAAGATGTCCCGCTTTATGTTTGATCACAAAGTGGAATGCTTGCATATACTCCACCCAATTAGCATGCCTTGGGTTTAACTTGTGTTGTCCTTGGATGAACTTAAGAGCCTCATGATCACTATGTAAGATGAATTCACCACTTAGAAGATAATGTCTCCAATGCTCAAGAGCTCTTATGATGGCATAGAACTCTTTATCATAGGTGCTATACTTCCTCTTAGCTTCATTCAACTTCTCACTAAAGTAAGAAATGGGGCGACCTTCTTGGGTTAGGACGGCTCCAATTCCTACTCCACTTGCATCTACTTCAACTTCAAACACTTTGTCAAAACATGGTAAAGCAAGAATAGGTGCGTGACACAATTTCTCCTTAATCACTTCAAACGCTTCATAAGCACCTCTAGTCCATGTAAACTCCTTTCCTTTCAACAACTCGGTCATAGGTGCAAGAATGGAGCTAAAGTTCTTTATAAACCTTCTATAGAAAGATGCTAAACCATGAAAGCTTCGTACCTCATGAATGGACTTTGGTGTAGGCCACTCTTGAATAGCTTTCACCTTCTCCTTATCGACTTGTATTCCTTCTTGTGAAAGAACATATCCAAGGAACACAATCTTGGATGAGAAGAAATGGCATTTCTCCAAATTGGCGTATAGCTTCTCCTTCTCCAAGATGTACATGACCAACTCTAAATGCTTCACATGTTCTCTTTCACTTCTACTATATACAAGAATATCATCAAAGTAAACTACAACACATTTACCAATAAGAGGCTTCAATACATGATTCATTAAGCGCATAAAGGTAGATTGTGCATTTGTAAGACCAAATGGCATCACAAGCCACTCATATAAACCTTCCTTGGTCTTGAATGCCGTTTTCCACTCATCTCCTTCATGAATCCTTATTTGATGATATCCACTCCTCAAATCAACTTTAAAGAACACAACACTTCCATGTAGCTCATCAAGTAGATCCTCAAGGCGTGGGATTGGGAATCTATACTTGATTGTGATTTTGTTTATGGCTCGACAATCCATACACATTCTTTGAGAGCCATCTTTCTTGGGCACAAGTAAGACCGGAACGGCACATGGACTCATGCTTTCACGCACCAAGCCTTTGGATAAAAGCTCATGTACTTGCCTTTGTACTTCTTGAGCTTCTTTTGGTTTCATTGAGTAGGCCGGTTTGTTGGGGAGCATAGAACCCGGAACTAGATCAATCTTGTGCTAAATTTCCCTTGTTGGAGGTAATCCCTTGGGCATCTCTTTTGGGAACAAGTGTTTGAAACGTTCCAAAAGAGGGTGAAGACGTGCATGCTCAATAGTTGGGGACACTTCTTCCTCCTCCAAGTTTGCTAGAATAAGATCTTTATGCTCTTGAAATTCATGATGTTCGGCTGATGTATATTTGCCTAGCTATATACATCAAGGCCTAGCTAAAGGACCTTTATCCAACTAGAAGCTACAAGTGTCGTCTTGGATATCAACAACTACAAGGGTTTATTAGCTCAAGGAAGAAAGCATGAAGGACCTTGATGGTATTCTAGCTTACATGGAGTTACTCTCACATTTGGAGGACATCAATGAGCATAAATAACTCTCAAGTCCTTATTGAGAAGTCATCTCTCACGGCAGCAAAGGACTCCATCAAGTACAGTTCGATATTTTGCTCTATAACTCTAGATCCATACATCTATTGAGGAAATCATCAAAAGACAGATTGGAGCTCTTTAAATAAGCTTTCTAATGGTTTTTGAATCATTGAAAACGGACAAGTATTGAAGGAGTTATAGCAATTTCTTTCTAGAGTTGTATTTTAGAGTTTATGATGTCATAAATAGGATATATGATGTAATAGTTGATTCTTAGTTTCTTGAACCCTAGGTACACGTCCAAGGGGTCCTAAGAGTAGTATAAATAGACCCCCTAGGGTGCCATTGTATTCATTCATTACATCTTATATCAAATACAAAGTAAACACATTGTGTTTTCTCTCTAGCTTGTGTGCTAGAATTGGTTCTCTTGAGGGAGAGTCTTTTGAATCTCTTCTTCTATTCTAAGATTGGCTATCTTAGATGGTGATAGGAAGAGTTGGAGGATTCTAGGAGTGGTGAATCTGTATCTCCTTAGAAGATCCCAAGCCATTTATCATTCGATCAAACGATTCATTCTTATTGTAAGTTTCAATCTATTCTTTTGAATCTTTTGATTTCTATTGCATTTTCATTCCATTCTTTTCCATACCAACTAGAATACATCCCCATTCATTCGTTCATCCATCCATCCATTCATTCATCATCCATTATTCATTCATTTACACTCCATTTCCATCTTTATTCATTCATTCTTGTGATCAAGAATCAATCTATCCAACCCCAAGTTTAAAGATCCTTATATTGTTGTGTAATGTGATCATCCTTGATCCCATTATACATCAAAATTGGTATCAGAGCCTAGGAGATTGATTCTTGTGGTTCTTGATATCATCTTTTTACAATCTTTCCACCACAAATCCATCCCCCATCATCTTCATTCTCACGCCACCTATAAGTTCTTCCAAGAACTCATCAAGATCTCATCAAGAACTCATAAAGAACCATAAACTCCACAAAAAACCCTTAAACGAAACTCAAACCTAGCCTAAACACATTCCCCATTTCGTTCCCTACATTCCCCACTAAACCGTGAGTCTTGCTTGAAGTCTTTCTTCATCAAGATTCATATTCTATGTCTTGCAAAAGATCTTTTCATGAATTCACCAAGTGAATCAAACGCTGAGCAACAACTTGATGATCTCACCAAACAAATGGAAGAACTTGGGATCCTTCAAAAGGGATCAAGAAGAGCAAATTCACGTGAGATACATCCTTATGAGGTTGAATATGAAGCACCTTATGAATGGAGTAAACGTTCCAGCAAGAAGAATGGAAATAAAGTTCAAGAAGAGTTCTTGCCATTCAATTACAAAGGAGACTACATCAACAAATTTGAAAGAATGGAGCAAGGGAGCAAGGACGTGGTTGAATATACAATAGAATTCAGGCGGCAACTATGGAAATATGCTCTTAAGGAGAATGATCAACGAGTTTTGGTATGTTACTCTCTTGGTCTTAATGATTACATTCGGCATGTTGTATATCAATCTCTCACAAACTTGGAGGAGTTAAGTTCTTTAGCCCTTGATGTTGAAATACAAGTAAAGAGTAAAGAACTTTGGGATAGAACCCATATACAACAAAGACCTCACAAACCATCCCAACAATCCCACGCAAGGGACCTTGAAACTAAGCCACAAACTCGTCCCAAACCTCTCGTCCAAACGCCTACAAAACAACCCCAACAACCTATTGCCCATCACTCCACAAAACAGCCCCTAAACCTCCCCACACCTACTATCCAAAGCTCCACAAAACAGCCCCTAAACCTCCCCATTCCTATTGTCCAAGACGAGGAAATCATTGACCAAAGAACAAGTTAATCTTGCCAAAGTTTTGATCATGTTGAAAGTGTATGTCAAACGTCATCCTATGAGCAACCAGAATTTGAAAGTGAATCATTTGATGTATTCGATGTGTATGAGGATGTTCATAAAGTATGTGATAACCTTGGCACGAATGAGGAAGTTAATGTAGTATGTAGCGTGCCTAAAGATGAGTTTAAAGTGTATGACAATCCATTGTATGAGGAGAATAATGATGAGTTTCGAGTATATGACAACCCATTGTATGAGGAGGAAGGCGTGAATGAAGATATTGAATTTGCCGAATGTGATGTTTTTGTTGAAAATAAGCAAGTTTAAGAAGTATGTAGTAGCATGGCTAAAGAAATAAATGAGGTACACATAGAGGAGGATCTTGAAGTAGAGGAAGTAGAAGAATTGAATGGAGAAGAGCTATGTGATGAAATGTGTTCATTGATCCAAGAAGGAGAAAGTTGTGCCATCATTGACGTTGACATTGATCTTGACCAAGATATTAGCCTCGCTACAACAAATGTCCAAGAATTGCAAATGAAGAGTTATTCACACCATGGCAATGATCTTCATATGGATCCAAGAAGTTTAGTAAGTCTTGCTTTTTACAAGATTTGCAAAGATTCATTATATTGTAATATTACTTCTATGGATTCTTGTTATACTTTGTTGGAAGAATCAAAATTGTATGATAGGAGTATGATGCTCCAAGAGGCGTCCTTATTACCACCTTGTGTCTCACGGCTCAAGGAGGATCAAAGTACTCTTATGACACTTATGGAGAATAAGTATCATGAATTTGAAGAACCAAGGAGTCTCATTCTTACACCAATGGAGGTTGGAAACCGTGGGCCTATAAAGGATCAAGATCCTTTACCATCACTTGTTCTCATTTGTGAATATTTGGATGAAAGACAAGCACTATCAACAAGTGACCTCTCCCACTTATCTCTTTTGGTACGTTTCTCTTCCATGAGTATTATCATGCATCAAAGGCTGCCACCAAATCCTATGATTCATCACCGAATGGTCTATGCAAAGGATCAAGCGCAATTCATGGATAACTACATCAATGTCCTTGATTTTCATAGTATACAACATATTTTGAAAGAGTATGTACCATTGCAATGTAAAGAGATTGTATTTGTATACTTTGATAACATTTTTGTATGTAGTAGAAGTAGAAAGGAGTATGTAAATCAGAAGAAGCCCATGAAGGAGAACTGCTTAACCTAGGTCTCACCTTTGGGGACCATAGGTTCATGGAAGGAAATGGAGGCTCACATAGCCTTGGGATCACCTTCGGAGACCCAAGATTCATAGAGGATGATGGGAATCCCATGTCCTCCAAGTCCACAACTAAAGGCCCAAGTACAAAGCCCAAGTTGAACTTCACAGTTTGGACCATTTCAAGATGAAGTTCACATTTTTTATCATTTTAAGATGAATTTCACATTTCTGACCATTTCAAGATGAAGTTCACATTTCTGATCATTATGAGATGAATTTTACATTTCTGACCATTTCAAGATGAAGTTCACATTTCTGATCATTTTGAGATGAACTTCACATTTCTGACCATTTCAAGAAGAAGTTCACAGTTTTGGCCTTTTGATGTATTTCTTTACATTTCTAGGGTTTTATTTACATTTCCAGTTGTGTGAGGTGCCAAGTAATATATATAAACTTGGACACCAAGTCGTAGGAGTCTAGATTAATCTAGAATAGTGTAGAATGTTCTAGAATGATCTAGCCCAAACACAATCCCCTCCATACCTGAATCAAAAAAACCCCAACCGTCCATCACCATGGCTCACGAGATGTTCCTTATGAGGAGAGTTCTTTGAAACTCAATTGTTTTTAATGATCAACAACAACGAGAGGCCATCTTTCAATCTCGTTGCACAATCAAGGGAAAAGTTTGTTCGTTGATCATTGATGGTGGAAGCAACACCAATGTGGCATCAACTACTATGGTGGACAAACTTCAGCTGGAAACGAGTCCCCATCCAAAGCCCTACACCATCCAGTGGCTCAATCAGGGTAAAGATCTACAAGTGACTCAAAGATGTTTGGTAAGCTTTTCCATTAGCAAATCCTTTAAAGAATCTTTATGGTGTGATGTTTTTCCTATGGATGCTTGTCATATTCTACTTGGAAGACCATGGTTATTTGATAGGAGAGTGATGCACAACGGAAGAGCTAATACCTACACTCTTGTGATGAACAACAAGAGAATAACCCTAACTCCACTCCAAATAACCCAACCGTCCCCACCTAAGGAAGATGATCCAAACCCCATCACTTCTATGACCACTGAACACCTTGAGTTTAGTGTGCATAAGGAGATCACTCCCTTAGACCCAAACACAAACCCTAGCCACAAAGAGCCAACCAATGATGAAGAACCTAGTCACGGCAACCCTCCTCTCGTCACCCCCCTTAGAGAACAACACCCTCATGTGTTCCTAGACAAGAGACTACCCCAACGTGAAGTCCAAACTGATCCCATTCCTAGATCAGTTGTGCATCATGAACCAACAACTCACGTGAACCCTAGTGACACTCAAGAGGTTCAAGGCCAAGATGAAGATCTTCAAGCAAAGGGTATGATTAGGGAAAGTCTCAGTCCATGCGCCATCCCTACCCTTTTGGTCCCAAAGGAAGGAAGCCAAAGTCCGCACCAACAAGGTTACTACCAAGTACAGTTTCCTAGAAGTGAAGATCTAGTGGGTGAACTACTTGGCATCCACGACATCCCAAAGGTCAATCCAAGAAGTGGGTCCCGCTGTGCTCAAATTCAAGAAGGGGACACTTTGCCAAAACCAAAGGAGGTCTCTATGAATGGTTAGTCACACCTTGTGGTCTAACTAATGCTCATTATCAAGTATGAGACTAATGAATCGAGTTTGAAGCCCCTTATTATTAGAAAGTGTATTGTTATCTACTTTGATGATATACTTGTGAATAGCAAGAGTGAGAAAGGTCACATCTTTCACCTCCAACTGCTTTGGGACCTTAGCTCACATGAATCTACATCATAATCCACCCAAGTATGGCGTCTTCATCAACAACATAGTCTCTTGGCTATGCTCTTTACTTCAAGTGCTCAAGGTTGATGAAGAAAGAGTCAAAGCTATCAAGGAGTGGTCTACCCCAACTAGAACTCATGATGATCGAAGCTTCCCGGCAGCCTCTCTGTAGGAGATCCGTGAAAGATTTCAATACTATTTTATCTCCTATGATCGAGCTATGGAAATCTAAGGAGTTCTCATGGACTCAAGCTACCCAAAGAAGCACTGAATTCATCAATCAGTAAACTCTGACCTCACGGTCAATTCTAGTCCTACCAAGCTTTGATAAGAAGTTTGAGGTTGAGTGTGATGCTTCTGGAGTTGATGTTGGAGCAGTTCAACTTGTTCTATCACAAGAGGGCCGCCCCAAAATTCATTACATGAAGAAGTTTGGTGATCCTAGATTCATGGAAGATAATGGAGGCCAGCCCGACTCAACCAACAAAGAGGTCTCATTCCTCCCATCAAGTTTGAGGACAAACTTTTCCCAACAAGGGGGGAATAATGTATTTTGGCCCACGCCAAAAACATCAGAAGAAGCCCATGAAGGAGAACTGCTTAACCTAGGTCTCACCTTTGGGGACCATAGGTTCATGGAAGGAAATGGAGGCTCACATAGCCTTGGGATCACCTTCGGAGACCCAAGATTCATAGAGGATGATGGGAATCCCATGTCCTCCAAGTCCACAACTAAAGGCCCAAGTACAAAGCCCAAGTTGAACTTCACAATTTGGACCATTTCAAGATGAAGTTCACATTTTTGATCATTTTAAGATGAATTTCACATTTCTGACCATTTCAAGATGAAGTTCACATTTCTGATCATTTTGAGATGAATTTTACATTTCTGACAATTTCAAGATGAAGTTCACATTTCTGATCATTTTGAGATGAACTTCACATTTCTGACCATTTCAAGAAGAAGTTCACAGTTTTGGCCTTTTGATGTATTTCTTTACATTTCTAGGGTTTTATTTACATTTCCAATTGTGTGAGGTGCCAAGTAATATATATAAACTTGGACACCAAGTCGTAGGAGTCTAGATTAATCTAGAATAGTGTAGAATGTTCTAGAATGATCTAGAAATGTGTGTTTGTGTGTGTGATAGGCGTGTGGTGCGCTAGACTAGGCACCAAGCTATGTAGTCCTAGATAAGGTTGGCTTATTTTGTAACTAATCCATCTTGGATTAGGAAAGCCAAGTCCTAAAAGGATTATTATCTCTTGTAACCAACTCCCCTTAGGATAAGGAGTCCTAATCCAAGGAGGATGTGGAGTAGATGGCGTCTAGTATTAGGAGTCTTTGGCTTGCATGCCAAGTAATAGAGTCCTAGTAGGAGAAGATGGCTTGCACGCCAATCTTGAGAGTCCTAGGAGGTTTAGGACTTTAGTAGTATAAATAGCTAGGCTTATAGCCTCTCAAAGGCACCCAACTTTGAATTATGAAAATAGTTAAGCTTTTAGCTTTCTCTCGAGTGTTTGGAGAAACCCTCACCCCCTTTCTTCTATTGTATCTTGGCATGGCACCCAAGTGGTTAGGAAGAGCTTGATCCTAGGTTGCGGTCTAGATCAAGTTAGCCCTAGGTTGTCTTTCTTGTGGATTCAAGTTAGAAACCTAGAACTATCCGTTCTTATCTTTCTGTCGATACAGTTAAGATAATTACTCCTTTTATCTTTCTATCAATATAGTTAAGATAAATCTTTCTCTTCGTTTTCTTTCTTTCTAGTTTGATTAAATCAAAATCCAAAAACAAGTCTTTTCTTTTCATAAAAACCAAAAAACCCAAAAATATCTTAGTTCTCTCTTCCTCTCAATCTCACGCCACTCTCTCTCAAAATCTCTCTCATGCATTCATCCTCTCTTTCCCTCTCTCAAAACGTCTCCTCCAATCTCTCTCTCAAACCCTAATCTCTCCCTCACTCTTACTCTCTCAAACATCCTTCTCTCAAATCTCTCATCCATACTCTCTCCTCCCTCACAAAAGACCTCATGTCAATCCCAAAGTCCTCTCTTATTTTTCGTCCATCTCTCCTCTCTCAAACTCCACAAAGATCTCATCTTTCTCCATCTCAATTCTCTCCAAGACTCCATCTTTCCCTCATGAAGCACCCTACCTTTTACCCTAATTCACTTGAAGCGTCCCATGTTGAGATTGATTGCACGTCTCCCTTGATGTGTAATTGATCAAGATACAATCTTTGATCCCATTATACATCATATACAAGGTATGTGAGAAGCATCCTCAACAATCCTTTTATATTGATCATGGATTTCTTTTCAAAGGGAATCAAGTGTGTATTCCAAGGAGTGGAATTCGTGAAATCTTGATCATGGAAGTACATGGAAGTTCTTTTGATCATTTGGGTCTACTCAATACATATTTCAAGATGAAGGAGTATTATTTCTGGCCTAGCATGATCGTTGATATCGAGTATAAGGTGCAAGATTGTGACATTTGCAATCCTTCTATATGATATGGAGATGAAAAATTAAATTTTATGGTTGAAGTGCCATTGATTCAAGGAAGTCAAGCTGATATTAAGATCGTTGAAGGTCATCCTTCAAAGATGGAACACCATAATACTATTGTCTTCATCATAAGTAACAAGCTTGTGAATCTATACTTTGAAGTTGAGAAGTTATATGAGATTTCTACAATCTCCATGAATAAACGAGATTTGAAGCACCATAATATCATTGGCTTATTCATGAGAAGACTTGGAAGAAAGTGGAAGTTCAAGTCAAGCATCAAAGGAATCTATGATGATTTCAAGGCATTAAAGAAGAAAAGTTGTAAACTCATAAGAAGGAACAAGAGAAGTAATGTCAATAACACATATGGGAAGACATCTTATAAAGAAGGAAGGAAAACAAGGAAGAAGAAGTTTCGTCTAAGTTTGAGTACAAACTTTTTCAACCGGGGGAGAATGATGTATATTTGCCTAGCTATATACATCAAGGCCTAGCTAAAAGGCCTCTATCCAGCTAGAAGCTACAAATGTTGCCTTGGGTATCAACAACTACAAGGGTTTATTAGCTCAAGGAAGAAAGCATGAAGGACCTTGATGGTATTCTAGCTTACATGGAGTTACTCTCACATTTGAGGACATCAATGAGCATAAATAACTCTCAAGTCCTTATTGAGAAGTCATCTCTCACTACAAAGAAAGGACTCCATCAAGTACAGTTCGATATTTTGCTCTATAACTCTAGATCCATACGTCTATTGAGGAAATCATCAAAAGACAGATTGGAGCTCTTTAAATAAGCTTTCCAATGGTTTTTGAATCATTGAAAACGGACAAGTATTGAAGGAGTTATAGCAATTCTTTCTAGAGTTGTATTTTAGAGTTTATGATGTCATAAATAGGATATATGATGTAATAGTTGATTCTTGGTTTCTTGAACCCTAGGTACATGTCCAACGGGTCCTAAGAGTAGTATAAATAGACCCCCTAGGGTCCCATTGTATTCATTCATTACATCTTATATCAAATACAAAGTAAACACATTGTGTTTTCTCTCTAGCTTGTGTGCTAGAATTGGTTCTCTTGAGGGAGAGTCTTTTGAATCTCTTCTTCTATTCTAAGATTGGCTATCTTAGATGGTGATAGGAAGAGTTGGAGGATTCTAGGAGTGGTGAATCTGTATCTCCTTAGAAGATCCCAAGCCATTTATCATTCGATCAAACGATTCATTCTTGTTGTAAGTTTCAATCTATTCTTTTGAATCTTTTGATTTCTATTGCATTTTCATTCCATTCTTTTCCATACCAACTAGAATACATCCCCATACATTCATTCATCCATCCATCCATTCATTCATCATCCATTATTCATTCATTTACACTCCATTTCCATCTTTATTCATTCATTCTTGTGATCAAGAATCAATCTATCCAACCCCAAGTTTAAAGATCCTTATATGGTTGTGTAATGTGATCATCCTTGATCCCATTATACATCATCGGCCTTCGTGAATGTCACAATGTTAGTCTCCTCCTTTTGTGGTTGTTGTTGGGGACGTATGATCGATGATGGTGAGAGAGGAGCCAAAGTGATCTTCTTTTTGTTGAGAATAAACGTATATGTGTTCATTCTCCCATCATGCGTGACATGCCTATCAAAAAGCCAAGGTCTCCCAAGAAAAATATGACAAGCATCCATTGGAATTACATCACACCAAATAGAATCTTTGTAGTTTCTACCAATAGAGAGACTTACAAGAACACGATGAACCACTCGAATTCCCTTCCCATGACTTAGCCATTGAATGGTGTAAGGGGATGGGTGTGGACTAACCTCCAATTGTAGTTTGTTCACCATGGTTGTAGAAGCGGCATTAGTGCAACTTCCTCCATCAATGATTAGAGAACACACCTTGCCTTGAATAGTACACCTTGTGTAAAAGATATTCTCCCTTTGTTCTCGCTCGTTTGGGACACTAGCAACACTTAAGGCCCTTCTTACTACTAGCATTTCTCCTTCATCGGCGTCTTCTACCTCCTCTTCCTCATTCACGTCATTTTCTTCTTCTTTCTCATGTTCATTCTCATGATACTCCGGCTCTACATACAAAGCACTTTGATATTCCACCAAAGATACTACCCTTTTGTTAGGACACTCCGAAGCATAATGTCCTAAACCTTGACAATGAAAACACCTTCTTGGGGCTAGGGATTTTGGTTCTTGGACGTGGGGTTTGGGAATGGATGGGGGTTGATTTTGTGGTGCTCTTGTGTTTGGTTGTTTTGTGGGGAATGTGGGTTTTTGTGATGGATTGTATGGGCGTGTGTTTTGTGGGGGTTTGTATGAGGTTTGATATTTGGTCACATTTTCTTTTCCTCTTTCCTTTCTTTGCCAATCTACCTTTAAGGCCAAAGAACTCAATTCTTCCAAAGATTGGTAAGGATGTAATTCAACAATGTTACGAATCCAATCATTTAGACCATATAGAAAACGTACCAAAGTTTGAGGTTCATCCTCTTGGAGATCACAACGCCAAAGAATATGCTCGAATTCCTTTGTGTACTCCTCAACACTTTTCCTCCCTTGGACTAAACGATCTTGGAGATAACTTGGTGGTAGAAACTTCTCTTGGAGCTTCTTTCTCATCTTATCCCACGTTCTTATCTTGTCCTTGCCTTTAGCTTGCCTCTTCTTTTGCAAATTGGTCCACCAAATGGACGCATGTTTTCGCAATTTAAGAGCCACATATTTGACCTTCTTTTCATCTTGGACCTCCTTAAGATCAAAAACACGTTCTACGGTTTACATCCAATCTAAAAAGTTTTCAGGATCAAGATTACCGTCAAATTCGGGGATCTCCACTTTGAAGTCGAAACGTTCCTCCCTTGGGGGACGTCTTTGAGGCACTTCTTCATCACTTCCATTGATTTCACTATCTCCACGGTTCACCCTGTGTTGTAGATGCATGTATCTCTTAAGTTGATCGTTGAGATTGGTGATTTTTCTCTTCAAAGCTTCAACATCTTCTTGGGGTTCCATTGGAGTAGGTGCGGATGTGCTAGAATCGTTCATCTTGATCAATCTTTGGTGAAAAAGATTGTAAGGTTCACGGTTTAGGGGATTTGGATGGGTAAAGGACGAGATAGGTTTGTGTTTGGACGGATTGTGTTTGGGCTATGAGGTTTTTTTGTGGAGTTGATGGTTCTTTATGAGTTCTTGATGGGTTCTTGTTGAGTTCTTGATGGGTGCTTGGAAGAACTTTGGTGGCGTGATGATGGTGGGATGATGGGGATTGATTTTTGGATGGAAAGATGGTGAAAAGATGGATCAAGAACTAAGAGAATCAATCTCCTAAGCTCTGATACCAATTTTGATTTATAATGAGACCAAAGATGATCAAATTATACAAAAGCTAAGGATCTTTAAAAACCAAGATAAGAATCTTGCTTCTCAAAGTTCTTAGGGTTCGAAAATGGGATCGAAATGAATGGAAAAGATGGAAAAGAACTATGGGAAATGGTTACCAAAAGATTGATGATGGACGAATGGATGAACGAACGAATGCTTGGATGATCAACAATGGCGACTTGAAGCTTCTTGGAAGGATAAAGGCACACCACCTTCAAGAGATCTTCAATTCCTTCCTATCACCACCAAGGATGCCAACCTTGGATAGAAGAAGGGAGATAGTTTCGTTCTCCCTCAAGAGAAACGAAAAAGACTAGCACAAAACTAGAGAGAAAAACATCATGTGTTTACTTGTATTTGATTTATGAATGAATGAATTACAAGGCACCCTAAGGGGTCTATTTATACTACTAAAGTCCCCCTTTAGGCGTGTACAAAACAAGAAATGAGCCACTTAGGGCTTACATCATCTACTCTAATGATTAAATCATAAAGAAAACAATGAACTAAGCTAGATTACAAATGATGATAACTTGCTCTATACTTAACCAAATTTAAAGATTCTTGAACCATTAGAAACCTCTTGGAATGTAGAACATTTCACTCTAGGACACTTTCCTTGGTAGCATCATGGTTCTTGAGTTAGAGAGCTAATCATCACTCCTTCATGGTTAAGACCATTCGAATGTAGACTAAATGTGATAGTTTCAAGCTCTTTGTCAATGTAGCTAAGTATTTGACTTCCATGATGTAGTTTTGGAACCAAATCTACATCAAACAAGTATGAATGCTAAGCCATAAGCGTGAAGCTTCTTCTTTTCTCCACTTAGTATGTCACCAAAATAATCCATGGGACAACTTCCTTGAGATAGGACTTCACCTTTCTCAACTCCATTTGTAATGAACAAATATGATGCAAGAATAGGGAATAAAAGAATATGATGATCTTTAGCATCCTTTAAGAGACATAGTACCTCAAAGCTATCAAGGAGTGGTCTACCCCAACTAGAACTCATGATGATCGAAGCTTCCCCGGCTTGGCCTCTCTCTATAGGAGATCTGTGAAAGATTTCAATACTATTTTATCTCCTATGACCGAGCTATTGAAATCTAAGGAGTTCTCATGGACTCAAGCTACCCAGCAAGCACTCGAATTCATAAACAGTAAACTCTGCACCGCACCAGTCCTAGTCCTACCAAGCTTTGATAAGAAGTTTGAGGTTGAGTGTCATGCTTCTGGAGTTGATGTTGGAGCAGTTCAACTTGTTCTATCACAAGAGGGCCGCCCTAAAATTCATTACATGAAGAAGTTTGGTGATCCTAGATTCATGGAAGATAATGGAGGCCAGCCCGGCTCAACCAACAAAGAGGTCTCATTCCTCCCATCAAGTTTGAGGACAAACTTTTTCCAACAAGGGGGGAATGATGTATTTTGGCCCACGCCAAAAACATCAGAAGAAGCCCATGAAGGAGAACTGCTTAACCTAGGTCTCACCTTTGGGGACCATAGGTTCATGGAAGGAAATGGAGGCTCACATAGCCTTGGGATCACCTTCGGAGACCCAAGATTCATAGAGGATGATGGGAATCCCATGTCCTCCAAGTCCACAACTAAAGGCCCAAGTACAAAGCCCAAGTTGAACTTCACAGTTTGGACCATTTCAAGATGAAGTTCACATTTCTGATCATTCTGAGATGAATTTCACATTTCTGACCATTTCAAGATGAAGTTCACATTTCTAATCATTTTGAGATGAATTTCACATTTCTGACCATTTCAAGATGAAGTTCACATTTCTGATCATTTTGAGATGAACTTCACATTTCTGACCATTTCAAGAAGAAGTTCAGAGTTTTGGCCTTTTGATGTATTTCTTTACATTTCTATGGTTTTATTTACATTTCCAGTTGTGTGAGGTGCCAAGTAATATATATAAAGTTGGACACCAAGTCATAGGAGTCTAGATTAATCTAGAATAGTCTAGAATGTTCTAGAATGATCTAGAAGGTGTGTGTGTGTGTGTGATAGGCGTGTGGTGTGCTAGATTAGGCGCCAAGCTATGTAGTCCTAGATATGGTTGGCTTATTTTGTAACTAATCCATCTTGGATTAGGAAAGCCAAGTCCTAAAAGGATTATTATCTCTTGTAACCAACTCCCCTTAGGATAAGGAGTCCTA